>RJWJ010004067.1:0-79577 GCA_004363605.1 Indri indri | reverse complement strand
AGCTATCAGTTGATTGTCTGGAGAGGACAAAGGAGGGGAGAAGGGGAGACTGACTATAAAAGAGTATGAGGGAAGTTTTCAAAGTGAGGGAAATGCTCTACGTCTTGATGGTGGTGATGCCTACACAATTGTATAGGTTTGTTAGAATTCACAGAATGATGCATTTAAAAAAGGAAGCATTATCATATGTAAAATATATCTAAAAAACTGACTTATACACACACACACACACATACACACACACCATAGATGGACATATTAAATACTTGCATTATTGAGATATGAGCCCTACCAAGTCCAAACCATAACTAGACCAATAGCATCTATGTGCCCTGTACTATGCTGGGCATTGGAAATAAGATGATAAGGAAAAACAGAAATAGTTCTTTCCTTCCCAGAGCATTAATCTAGTGGAGATATTAATTAAATCACTGTATACATGTGAAATCACACACTGCAATAAGTGCTTTGTGTACTGAAGAAAACTGCTCAAGTAAAGGGTTTTACGATCAAGTCAGTCTGGGAGCCCTTGTACTCCTTTCCACTTCCCTCTCCCAGATTATTAGCATGTTAACATATTAAGAACCCCAAGAATCTATGTAGTGACTATAAATATGTTTAATATTTACCATATGTATTTGTGAAATAATTTGCCTATTAGCACCTACAGGATACTGTATGCAAAGAGACTCAGGAATAAATAACCATATTATATTTTTTCAATTTTTAACTTTCTTCATGAAAGTGACATTAAAAGAAAGATAGAAGGCAAGCCAAAACCACTAAAAGGGGGAAAAATTCAGCCTTATTCAATATTTCCCTTTTTTTTTTTCGGTCTTTGAATAAGAGAATGAATCAGGAACTAAAAAGAATGGTATGTTCTCTCCGGATCTATTTCTGATGAAATCTGCCTGTTCGGCAACATTTTTAGCCTCAAAATATATTATCCAGACACCAAAATTCTTGATCTGGAACCATACAGAAATTCTGACTTTTACTGAACAGGTTTGCTGTGATATTTTCAGGATGAAGCAAATGAGTAAATACATTGATATTATTGAGTTCAAAGCTTCTTACTGTGGTATAAAGAAGATACATATATTTAATGGGGGAAGGCAGAGATCCACATGGGATTGAACTAGAATTAGAGATATCAGTATGAATTTATTATTTGTGAATTTATTATTTAAAATTAAAAAAATTTTTGATATGGCTAGGTCCCACTGTCACTTTAACAACAAAGAGGAAAAATATGGTATTTGCTAAAATAGTTTTTATTCTGCTCATGACCAACTTTATGTTCTTTTTCAAATCACCTTCTCTTTTTCTTTTTCCTAACCCCTTTCCTGTAGTTTCAGTTGAACTGAAAATTGTTTCCTTCAACGTGAAATTGTTTTGGAGTTTTCAGCAAATATTGCCATGGCTTAGATTTTGAAATTCCTGATGTGGAAAAAAAAATAATATATATATATACATATACATACATATATATACACACATATATCTCCTAGAGGTTGATTTTTCTGTCATCTAGGGTGGTTTCTAATTTATATGACTTAATTTCAAGCAGAAAGCAAGTATTACAAATCTCTCTGTACATGTCGATTTCTATAGCCTCATTTAATTTGCCACACCCAGAGACAATTTTGAAGTCAATGGACAATCATTACAGAATTAAATGGGGGAAGGAAACAAAAGCCAGTTTCTAATGATTAAAAAGAAGAAAATTAATTACAAGCAAATGGCAGAGAAAATAGTTTGGAATGAATTATGCCATATGGTTAATTATTAACATAATAGTAATCTAAAGCTCTCCTTTGACATGGAAAATAGCTGAGTGTTAGTGAATTTTTCCTTCCGAATGTGAAAACAGATCAGTGTGTGGGTTAGTTTGATTTATTGTTTTATAACCAACTTCTTCCTCTGATGTTTAGTCTTTTGTATATTTTTATTTTACTACTCAAAACAGTCATATGAGCACAGGTATCTGTTTTGTGCTGCCCCATTAAATGCAATGTTTGGTCAAGACAAATGTTTTAGCCTATTATATAATTTTTAAAAGTACTCCAAATAAAGGAATGACGAAGCTGTTTTAAAAGGATTGAACTGGTGAAGGTCAGAATGATTGCGGCCAGGTTAGCACTGCCTCAAAGGTTAGCCATCCATTTTTATTTCTGTGGCATTTTGTGGCCTTTGGAGTTGTAGACTGGTCTATACTTAAAAAAAAGAAAAAAGGAAAAGGAAAAGAAAAAAAAAAAAACCCAAAAGTACACCACTTGGATTTTAAATTGTTTGAAAGAAAAACATGGAAGGGTTCATACTTTTCTATTTTACTTGCACTTTAGTCTATAGAACTCTAATTTTTTCCCGAAGTTCAAGGCACCTCCATGACAAGTTATTTGTAGAAAATAAAATAAAATCTATATTCCTCATGATGCATGCCTGAGATTTATTCTCCAATTAGCTCTGGCCCTCAGTTCTTTATGGAATGCAATTTGGGAATGGTAAATACTTTAAGCTGATAGAAAATCCCTAGGTGGTTGATCAGTTGGGATTGACCAATCTTTCGACAGCTATTCAGTAGTTTTTTAATGAAATTGGTAATTACAGTTTATTTCCTGGTAATAAATACTAGATGTTCTTCATGAACATTCTTCATATGGTTTAATGCAGATAGCACACTAAAGCAAACAGGATTTTGCAAAAAGAACAAATAAACTAAAGGAAACAAAAAACCCTTTAAATCCTCTTTCCAACATGGAAAACCAAATAGCAAATCCCAACTATTTAAAGCCATGCTTAAAAAGATATTGGAAATCATATAATACAGTGGATATGGTGGCCATAAATTTAAATTTTGGGGTTAGACAGACCTGTAGTCAAATTCTAGCTCTTTTTTATTAGTTGTTTGACCTTTGGCAAGGTACTTAAACTCAGTTTTCTCACAAATAAAATGATCATGTTTAAGCCGTAAAGTTACTTTGAACATTAGATAAAATAATATGCAAAATGTTTAGCACAGAGCTGGCACATAAAATAAGTGAATTGTTTTGATTTTCATTTTAACTGTAATTACTATGAGTGTTTAGTTGCAATTTCCTCTCCTGTTCTGTACTGTGTTGTCCTGAGTTTCTTGGGAGAACTGTAAAGGAAGCATGTTAAAGAAATTTGAAGGCTCAGTTCTTGCTTAGGAGGGATTTGAATCTTGAGGGATCAAAGATTAGAATTTTATTACTAAGTCTTTCTAGAAAACTTAGGAGAAAGAACTTGGTAGTGAGAATATATCTACCCAGATAATCTGTCAACTCCATCTTCCATTATTCTATCCATTTTAACATCTTAGTTTGAAGCCCCACTGTTTCTGGAAAACACTGCCAGATTTTATGGTTTTGTTTGGGCAGGTCTCTTTGGAATATTCTTGGACCACTGAATCTTGACCTGCCTTAATTATATGTATACTTCAGAATGAAGATCAAATGATTCTTCTCCCTGAAGACTTTCCAGTACCCAAGTATCCATTTTTACTTCATTGGTGTTCTTGCAGCAGTTAATACTATGACTAAAATACTGCTGTGTGTTTTAGTTACTTGTCTGCATGTCCTATCTTCCCTAAAATGTTATGAGTTAGTACATCACATCCTCTATGCCCAGTGGAAAACTTCCTGCTACATGATATTCACAGCTGGCATGCAATAATTTATGTTCAATTAATCAGAAATGACTTTGTATTTTCAAACCAAATAGCTATATTTTTTCAGTAGAAGGAATGTTAACTATATATAAAAATATATTTGAGGAGAATGAAAAGATATTATAATCTTTACTGTTTCATCTTTAGTCCACGATTATAGTTCACACTCTATAGTCATGTTTTGTAACTAATATAATGGGCGATGCATTATTTCATTTTGTATCAGTTAATACTGATTGCTCTAGATTCTACCAACGGCTAGATACCTTAAAATGTCACTGGGACACCTTTGTTTAACATAATTCTTTGTATATTTTAATGTTGAATACTAAACTTAGCATGGAAAAAAATTCCTATAGTTCACTGAATCTAAGATGCTGCCAAGTGTAAGATTCATCTCCTTTTCAGAGATATTAAAAAGTACAAATATGTGCATTTTACAACTGATGAAATATGAAATAATAAACTAATGGTAGTACATATTAGGATGCTTTTGGCGGCAAGTTACAGAAAACTCAAATCAAAATGATTTAAACACCAATAACACAATTTTCTCTGCAGGTTTGGTTACTTTAGTCATTCAATGGTGATATCATAAAACCAGGTTTTTAACATATTTCCTCAGGCATTGCCTTTTGTCCTCATGCCTGATTTGCCATGGCTGCAAGAAGGCTTACACACCTGGCACTGCTGGCTCAATTAGCCCACATTCAGAGACGTGATTCTTTTCACATGTCTCTTTTCATCACTGGAAAAATCTTTCTCAGAAGTTACCCCAACAGACTCATGGTTCTTGGGTCAGAGTTGGATCACATGCCTTTTCCCAAGTCAATCCCTGGCAGAGGGGATGAAAGGATCATCATTGGCTAAAGTGGGTCATGTTCCAAACCTCTAGGAAAGGCTATAGGAGCATCTCTTTCAAGAACATGGACATGTGGAGGAGATCATGTGAACAATATTGAACTGCTAACAAGAAAGGGTATTAATCTGAGTAGGTAACCAATGTGTCTGCTACATTATGTTTATTTATGTTTCTGCTTATGTATATATGTTTCTAAAGCCAGTTCTTCGTTAAGGTAACATGTTTTGCTTCAATTGCTTAATACTTATAACTGAAATCTCTTGGAGTTTATTTGAAGTTAAAAAAAAGTCTTACGACGAGTGTCAGAAGGATTCATCAACTACTTTTTTCTTAAAACCCCTCTGATTAAGTAATAAAGCCTTAATTGAATTGATTGAAAATAACTCATAAAAATGTAAAAGAGGGGCACTTCATGAATATCCCAATTGTAGCTAGCATTAACTATTTTGCTTAATATACTAAACCCTCCTCTATGGAAAAGAAAGCATCCTTCATCTTGATGGTAAGGGGAGAGGGATATCTTTCTGAGGCTCTCTAGATGATGATAATGTAAAGAAAATTGCTTTTATAGGCTAATTAGTACAATATTACAAGTTGTTAAAGAAGATTTGAAAGCCTATTAAATATATGTCAAAAGAATAAATGAATTAAGCCCACACCTAGCTAAAAATTTGAAAAACGTGGCACTAACTAGACCATGGAAAGGATACCTTTTTAGAGTATGAAGACTAAAACAAGACAGGGCATCACCTTGTTTGGCCTCAATGGGGAATATGTGCATTGGCTGACTCACATTTTTCACTGCTCTGTGTCTGTGGAAGTGCCAAAAGTTTTGGGCACATTTAGGGGTTACAAATAAATTTTAGTGAGTAAGCAAATTTGCAAATATGGAATCTGCAAATAATGAGAATTGACTTTACTTTGAATCACATGATGCCTCTGCTTAAAATCATTAATGATTTCCCATTTCACTCAGGAAAAAAATACAATTCCAAATCCTTAACACAGCCTACAAGGATCTGCATGACTCCATACTAGCCTCTCTCTCTCTTTCTTCTCCAGCTACCTTCTCTCTGCAGGCCGTGGGTTAGCCACATGGGATATTCATTCTATGGACGTCTGAAGTTTTCCCTACCTGCAGACTCTCACACATGTTCTTACATTTTTACCTCCACACTGCAATGCTCTTCTCTTCTTGTTGTATACACACTCCACACACACACCACTCACATACACACTCCACACACACACCACTCACACACACTCCACACACACACCACTCACACACACACACACACACACACACTCCACATACAGTTGATTCCTTCTTGTCCATCAGATCTCAGCTAAAATATCCTCTTTTCAGAGATGATTTTCCTAACTACCCAATTTAAAGTAGGTCCCTTCTGTTAATATCTCTCATAATATCCTGTTGTGTTTCTTTTTATAGCTTAATACGATTAGTAGTAAGGTATTTATTTATTTGTTTAATGTTTATCACTCTTACTGAACTGCAAGCTCCATGACAAAAGAGATCATTCCTTCTTGATTACCAGTGCAAACCTATTCTTAACATTGTGTCCGGCCACTGCAGTTCCTTTATAAATATTAGCTGACTGACTGACTGAATGAATGAATGAATACTGCTTCTAAAAATTAATTACTTTCCACTACACAAAAACTTTCTCACAATTGACAATTAGTAGCTGGACAAAACTCATGTGAGATTCACTGATCCTACACAAAATTCAGAAATGTGAGCTGGCGACATCCATCTGCAAAATTCAACAGCGTGATACAAACACTGCCAGCAGAAGGATGCTACCACACAGGCACCTGCCTTAGACTGTGCTTGCCTTACAGCAAGTAGAGATCATCACTGCCAATAGCTGGGGAATAAGGTGTACAGCAGAGTGTGATAGAATAAAACAACTGGAGACCAAATGGCTGTTTTAAAGGAAGACACATATATTTGCCTGCTTTTGCCATATATCCAAAAAGTTTTTGACTTTTGTGCGCAAATTCGGCCATTCAACAAATACTCACTAAACACCACCCATCTCTAGATGCTGAGCTAGGCATTGAGGATAAAACATAATATAAGTAATATCACACTGTAGCGTCATAAAAACCAATACCATAATTTCTATATATTGGGACATCCATGTATAAACGTGTGGTAGAATTGCTGTAAAATATCTGAGAGATGCCACCTTATCACAGTCATGGAATCAGTTAATATTACTTCTTAATTTGTTCTCTCTTATTCTTCCTGCTGCCCTTTTCTTCTCAATGACAATGCCAGGAAGAAAATAGCACAGTGCAATGTACACGCAGGTTTAAGTCCTTACAAACATTTTGTGATACAGAAGTGCTCATTCAAAAAGTAGCTATTATTGTCAGGTGCTCCACTGGATGCGGAATGAATGAAATGGACCTAGTCCCTATCCTCATGCAGCTTAATTCTAGTACGTGGTTGGGGGCAGTTATTAGATAAATGATTATATAAATTATATACATACACCTAATATAAATGACTATATATATAAGTATATCATTGCAAATTGTGAAAAGTTCTAGAGAGTAAAATTAAAGTGCTAAGAAAGTGTTCAGTGGAGAGGGGACAGGGAAAGCCAAAAATATTTCTGAGCTGGAGCTGTACTTGTGACAGTCCTCAATAGTGTAACCTATAGAATAAAAGAAAAATACTGATAAAAATAAATAAATAAAGGGGAGAGAAGAGAATGCTGTTTCTTACAGTAGAATTCCACTAATAAATGGATTAGGAATAATGGAGTTAGAAAATCACTTGACAACTGCCATAGTAATAATCATTTTAGGCAGTAGTAAGTGGTATATGAGAAACAGAATATTTACATACTCTCAAAGTATTTCTCTATTAGATATTTATTATCTACAAAGAAAGAAAAGGTAACACTGGAGTCCTAAAACCTGGCAAGATATCCCTTAAATCAAATGAACAATGTTAACATCATCAGTAAAGGAAAAAATTGGTATGATTTGCTTCCCGATACACTAAGAAGGATGCAATTTCATTTCTGTGATATTTCTACCAAAAATGCTTAACTTGAATCTAATCATAAATAACACAGGCAAAATAAATGTCCTGTACTCTTCAAAAACAACAACAAGAGCTTAAGGAAGTCCTCTGGATAAAAGGAGATTAAAAAGAGATGAAAACAAATACAACACATGATAATGGATTGATCTAGACTAGGGAATTTTTATTTAGTTATGAAGATTAGTGGTGTAATTAGTGAAATTTGAATAATTTTTGCTATTACTTTTCCCATTTTGACAATTGTTTTGTGGTTATGTAAAGAAATGTCTCTGTTTTAGGAAATATATACCAAAGTATTTTGGAGTAAAGGTGTGTCATATCTGTACCTCAAAAGGTTCACAAAAATTTATGCACACACAAAACTAATATAGCAAACATACTATCGTGTTAAATTTGCGTTATATACATGAAGTGTACATGGGAATTCCTTGTTCTACTTTTGAAATCTTTCTGTAAATCTGAATTTAATAAAAAATTTAAAAAATACTCTATGGTCCAATATGTTTTTGGAAATTTCGTGTTAGAAGAAATTATTGAAGCATTAACTACTAAAAATATGAAACTGAGGGAATAACTCAAGCAATGAAGTGGATAAAGGTTCAAAGAAGAGATTTTCATAGTGGGCCAGGTAAAAAGAAGGAAAAAGAAGTTCCAAAGTGTTTTATACCTTTGCTTTTGTTTATTTGTTATTGTTGGTCTATTTTTTGCCATAGTAAAATGTGATAGGTTTTCACTTAGATTTAATAAGGGCTAAAGTGAGAGAAAGCCAGGAAATGGTAAATGAAAAAAATCTTAATCCAACAGCAAAGTATCTGACAAACAAAAAACGAAGAGAAGCCCATTATAACATTCCTTTTAATTATCTAGATTCAAATATGCTAGAGGCAAAACCATGGGAGGCAGTATATTAGAGAAAATCAGGAGCCTGGCCCTGGCTCTTTAATTATAGCCAAGTGATGTCGAGTAGATTATAACCTTGCTGGACCCCACTTTCCTCATTAATTAATTAAGTAAATTAGGCTGGGTGATTTTTAAGGATTTTTAAGTTTCCCTATGATTCAAAATATCTATGATTCTGTACTTCCCAAATTATGAAGGATAAAAGAATTTGGTAACTTGAAATATGGGCTACCCTATTTCTCCAAAAAAAAGTCTTAGAAAGGTTTTGTTGTGCTTTGTTTTACTGTGGCAGACACTGCTTGTGGCCTACTAACAGCAGTCACCCATTTCTCACTGCTAACGGAAACTTAATTTTGTATAGGTGAGGGTGGAGCAATGGGCTATTCCTTAGTGATAGTGAGAGTGAATCCTGTCTCCCCCCAGGGATGACTCATAATTGTTTTAAGCAAATAGTGAAAATCCCAAGCCTCTTGGCCAATGATGGCTTTCAGGGTGAACACTGAAGTTTTGCCTATGATAAGGGGAAGTTTGCTGAGACAGGGCTATTCTGGGAAAGATTTTCTTTTCAGATAAAAAGATAAAAACTCACAAGGAGAAAGCATTTCTCACCATCTCCCTCCATTATTTTTCCTGCCTTTAATGTGGTTGTGATTTATCTGATAGTTAGAGCTCAGGCAGCCATCTTATGACCACGAGGCTTTAAGTTTAAAGGAGAAAACCAATGTGCTGAGGATGGGACATAGAAAAACAGAAAGTTCCTTGGTACTTTGTGATATTGCTTAGCCACTAGATCAAACTTGAAATTGCCTACTTCCAAAAGTAAAGTTATAGGATGTAATCAAATACCTTTATTTTGTAATACACCATTGTTAGGTTTTTATATTTCTTTCACCCAAAAGCATCCATAAGTGATATGGTTCTACGCTTCAAAGCTTTAAATGATAAATGATCTGTTCAGATAGGGATTTGAATTAATTCAAAATACTATCAAGAAAAATATAGCTCTATTTTTTATGATTATATGGGAATTACACCCTAATTTCAAATAACCCAGAAAATACAAGAAAGTTTACAGGGCAAAATAAAGATTTCTATCAATGAGAATCACCATTAATATTCTGATATATATTCTGCTTTACATACATTCACATACATACAAACACAAACATACACACAAACACTTGCTTAATTGTTTTCTTAAGGCAATAATTACTGGGTCAAAGTATGTGATTTTAAAAAAAATTCTGACATAGTTTGCAAAATTGCCTTCTAGAAATGTTGTACTCATCTATCAACATGACATAAGAGTTCGTGTTTCCCCACGCCTAACTCAGAAGAATTTAGTTAACGTTTTGATCATTATTGGCCTGAAAAATTAGGTATTCACTTTCCTTTTGTTTTTTAATCTTTGATAAATTTTTGTTTGACATTTTCTGAAGGTTTATTTGACTGTAGCATTTGTTTCTCTTTTTTTATAAAGTGCTTTTTCTTCGTTTGCTTTGGTCTGTTATTCTACTGAATGATTATCTTTATCTTATTAATTGTTAATAACTCTTTAGCATTGAGTGGCACGTGTCAGAATGGGAAGAACACAGTCCCAAGATCCAGTTTACCTGGGTTCAAATTCTGGGCTTCACCACTTATCAATTGCCTAAATTTGGGCCACTAAAAACCTTTCTCTACCTCAGTTTCATTGCTTGTAAAATGAGGATAGTAAAGTACTTACCACATGGAGCTCCCAGGAGGATTATGTTAGTTAACATATTAAAGCACATAGAATAGTGCCTGCCACAACGTAAATGGTACGAAAAACCTGGTTATTATTCTTGTTACTATTATTAAAGATATTAACATTCTGTCCTAAATCTTCATATTTATTGTTTGCTTTTTAACTTTTAATTTTTATTATTTTTAACTAACAAAAACTGTATATATTTATGGTTTACAACATGATGTTTCGACATACGTATACACTGCAGAATGGCTAAATCAAGCTAATTAACATATTCATTACCTCACATACTTATTTTTTTGTGGTAGGAACATTTAAAATCTACTCTCTTAGCAGTTTTCAGGTATATAATGTATTGTTATTAACTATAGTTACTGTGTTGTATAATAGAGCTTCTGAACTTATTCCTCCTCACTGAAATTTTGTATCCTTTGATCAACATCTTCCCAGTTCCCACTGCCACCCCCACCCCCAAGCCCTGGTGACCACCATTCTAGTCTCCATTTCTGTGAGTTTGACTTTTCCAGATTCCACATGTAAGTGAGATCATGCAGTATTTGTCTTTCTGTGCCTGGCTTATGTCACTTAACGTAATGTCCTCCAGGCTTATCCATGTTGTTGCAAATGACAAGATTTCCATCTTTTTTTAAGGCTAAATAATGTTCTATTGTGCGTATTTGCTACACTTTCTTTATCCATTGATCCCTTGTTTTTCAACTTTTTGGAAGGTGTCATGTGACCCAAAAAGTTTTACATTTTTATGTGGTTAATCCAATAGCCTTTTCATTTGTCACTTCTTACACCGATATTATGCTTAGGCAGTCCACTGTCACTACAATATTTATTTTTAAACACCTATGTTTTCTTCTAGTATTTATTTGCTCTTATTTTTTTTATATCTAAATCAATCTAGAATTTCTTTTATTTAGGAGTAACCTATAGGTACAACTATCTATTTAACTGTCTATCCATCTAATCTATATACTATTGGCAAATTGTCTCCATTTGATTTACTAAATATTTACTTATTTGCTAATCTATTTGAAATATGTTTATTGCCAATTTGCACTTGAAATTTAGTCAGCTTTTGGACATTGCATTATATTCCACTGAACTACATAAATTCCCCAAATAGATATTATTTCCACACTGTTTTAAATATTAGCACTCTAGAATATGTTTTTAAAAGCCCACTTGTTTTCACCTTGTTTTCAAATGATTGTTTTTAACTATTCTTGAGTATTGATCTTGCTGGATACATCTGACTCACTTTTTTCTTAGGAATTCGACACTTCCCCACAGTTGCACTAAGAAGTCCATGTAGATTTCCTTACATTTGCAAATGAATTCAGGGAGAATTGATAACTCTTAACTATTTAGACTTTTAATCCAGTTTTGTTTTTTAACATCTGTCCTCAAGATTTTGTCATTTTTTTCACATACATTTCTTTGGAGTATCTTCCAAGGCTTTGCATATGTCTAATAGTTATTTTAAATGTTAGGGCTTTTTATTTTTCATTCTCTTTGCTACTGATTATGAATGACATATATGGCAGCATTGATTTTTTTGTGTGTAATCAAGTATAGCCTACTTACTAAATATTTTAATGAAGCATTTATTTGCCGATCTACTTTGGTTTTCTTCAGTGGGCTTTTATATCAGGTACAAATAATAACAATTTCAATAATTTTTCTCTTTTCCCGATATTCATACATTCATTTACTGTTATTGTTTTATTTCATTTGCTAAAATTTGTAGAAAAATACTGAATGAGTGTAGTGTTAGTGGAAGCTTGGTCTTATCCCATCCTTTAATGAACATGGCATTTATATTTTGTTGTTTCTGATATGTTATAATGTCAAGATAAAAAAACCTTCAGTCCTAGTTTAATGGGGAATTTAATGAAAATGGATTTTATTTTTAAATAATTAAAGTGTCCCTGATATTTAATTATCTTAATATTCTTAGAACAAACTGTATTTTTAAGAGATGTTTTATATACAGTAAATATTTCAGAAAATAAAATATGAGCGAGTATAGAAAGGTTTTACAGTATTTCTACTATGGCTCTTAAAAGATAAAGCATTGAAAGAAATCAATTAATTACCAATTACCAATTCTGCCAAATCTGGGCTTCCCTTCCAGCATCCTCAGAGGAAAAGTGCTTAAGAATATCTTTAAACATTCTTCCCTTATAGAAGTAACATGTATTCATTAATTTAAAAATTGGAAACATAAACAAAAGAAAAAAAACTCATGCTTATAAACAGGAGATAATTACCAGTCAATATTTGGTATTTGTTTTTCATGTTTTCTTTCTAATATATGTGTAAAATATTTAAAAAATAGAATTATATTTTATATCCTGCTCCTTTACTTAACTATACAGACCATGAATAACTTTCTATGTCATAAAATGTCCAACTACAACTTCATGGCCTGGCCTGGCTTTATAATATTATACTATATGAATGTACCATACTTTATTTGATCATTTATCTATTATTGGGCATTTTTGTGGCATATAAATTTCCTATATTATAAAAAAGTCCTGTGATAAACAACTTTGTTAGCATTAACATTTTTTCAATTATTTATTTAGTATAAAATCTTTAGAGGTTGAATTGCAATGCTGAGGAATGTGTATATTTTAAGACTTTGTATAGTATGCTAGCTCCAGCTGCCTTTTTCTTCTCTCTCAGGAATATATAAGGCTCTCATTCTCTTCCCTTTTTCTTTACTTGTCCCTATTACTTCTCTTTTGGGAAAAATACCAAATGCCCAATCCTCTATTTTGTCATATATCTGGATTATATTTTTTCTTCTCTTAGAAGTCTCTTGATTCCTACCAATAATTCCATATTTTCTAATCTAGACTTATATGATAGGAGCAGGGACCTTCCAACATAGTGTTAAATGTTTTATCTTCCAATAGTCTCCTCTGAATGGTAACTTCCATTGAAAAATGGGCATAGAATAGGATACATTGATTAAAATACTACATTTATTTTTTATATACAGTATGGATTTCTAATTACACAATTTAGCAATAGCAATCAATTTTGACAGACTCCTGAAGCCGGATGGAACATTATTTAAATCTTGCTTTCTAAATATGATAAAAAAAAAATAGGAGTTGTTGTAGAAACTGCAAAAAGAAGGTTTAGAATTGCTCAAGCTAGAAAATCATCATAATTTCTCCCATGATTCATTGCTAAAATCTGACATTATCAGTATTATGTTATTCTTCAATGCAAAAAAGGTTTTAAAAAATTTCCATTGTAAAACTCAAACATAAGTATTATAGAATAGCTGAAAACTAGCAAAACATACTTAATATTTTTAAAAAGCAAATGAAAGAATGTTGGAATTTTGAATATCAGATTTTGAGACACAAAGAAACCTGGATCACCCGCCCCATGCAAAGTGAATATAGAGCCTGGTGTATTCAGTGTTTTAATGGGAATTACAACATAGAGGATTATAAGAGAGTTGGTTAGTTTGCATTATGGAATTCTATGCTGATACCTAATGCAAAAGCATAGTGATCAAGTTGTAACAGGAAGTACACTTCACCACTACAGAAAAAATAATAAAAAGGCCCTAATAATATCTACTAAAATCATTTGACTCCTGGTTTCAGACAAAAGATTTTAAAAGGTTAATGTCTCATTTACTGTAAACATATCACCACAGGGGAGAAAATATTGAACTTTTTAGGTCCACTGTTCATAAATTAACCATCTAGTGATAAAAGCTACAAACTAGATCATTCAAAGAAATTGGTAATTTTCTTAACTGCCCTTTAATAATGAGAGATGCATCTGCACACTACTTTAGAATGAAGTAAGTTAATTCCTTTGTTTATCCACAGGCTATCACCAACCCCCTAAAAAAGTCCTACTGTTAATGATTATATATGAAGACATTTTTATCAGCTGTCTCCCAGTAATGTTAGGAACTAAAGCAATTCATCAACAGGCCACTTGCTCTCTTTTTCAAATTATACAATCTGTTAGATACTCTTTTCCATTAGAGAAGAAGTGTGATGGATTTTATTTCCCAGACTGTAAATGATTTTTGACTCTCCATGTCTGAAACGTTTCTGCTTAAACTCAACAAGGAAAAAAAGAAAGTCATGAGGCAAAGTCATCCTTAAGGTGAAAGTAATGTGTTGCAGGTGCACTAGCCCAGTTTTACCGCTGCAGAAATGGAATAGGAGAGAACTAACAGGAGGATATTAGATGCTCATTTTAGAAGCCATGGGTTTCAAACATTAAAAGACTAGACTTTATTAGATAAAGAAAATCGTCTTGTGGTGAATTGCAGGTCTGTGAACTGTCATCAATTCATTTCCGGAAAGCTTCAGCTTGTTTGGCCGAGAGGTAACTGTGACCCCAGGCACTGCTGAACCTTGGAATTTGTTTGGTACACAGACATACTCACAGATATCCCTCTTTCACTGGGCCCTGCAGGGTACATCGTTTCTTAACTACAACTCCTGGCAATGTCTATTTATACTATAAATAATCCGTATATGTACATGTCTACAGAAACCAGCTATCTCGCCAGGTACTTAACACAAAAATGACTTTTTGTGCCTTTTCAACATTTTCATCAGTGAAACTCCAACATGCAGCCTAGATTTGGCCAGAAGGAGAATTTTGAGAAAATGAAAGAAAATGATGAAGGCTCCAGGTAACCTCCAGAAAGGGCAGCTTGCTATACTTTAACAGGTATAAAATGTTATATTATAAAAAGCCCAGTTATTTAAAAGTGAACATATTTTGGAAAACTGTACATATGCCTAGAATTATTCTACACAGGCAGTATGATAGGTGAAGCACTTGTATAGCAAACTCAATATAAAAATTAATCAGATAATTGGGTTCTCAATAGTAGGCTTTTCTTTATTGTCCAAATAAACCAGGAAGAGAATTTCCTGAATTATTCTGAAAATACGTTTTGCCCTAAGATTGGTTCTATGACCCACGATATCTTATAGTTTCCTTGGCTTGTGACACCTATTTTTCAGTTGCTGGATTCTATGTGATTTCCTCTTTGGTCCCATCACTAGACACAGACACTTGTCCCAAACACAGGTATCTGCCCCTTACCCTAGATTTTGAGGTCTGGGTTGGTTTGGGATTAAACTTGATAAAGAGGCAGACAATTTGGAATGATTACAACTACCAGGTGTGGTTCTCGTTTTCTGCTTCAAATGCCATTAGAGTATATCTTACAGTTATCAATATTTAACTATGGCCTGCTTTAGTAACAGTTCCTCCTTTGAACAAGGGAATTTGTCAGTCTCCTAGGGTTCTGTATTGACATGTTGGATAGCAATAGTGTACATTTTGAAATTGGTAACTGCACACAGTTTTGATTATGAAATGGAAAATCTCTCCCTAGAAACAGAAATCCAAAAAGGGATATGGAGATAGGTTTTCTACAAAGAACATATGTTTTCCAGAGTGCACAGGAGAAGGCTCATTACAACCTATTAAAGGACAAACCCCTTGATTTTAAGCACAGTTGAATTTCTCATTATCTGTGCTCTGCCTACTTGTAACAAACTATCCAATATGTCAACACTTATGTGGTTAAATCTTTCCATACAAACACACACAGAGAGCAGGACCAATAGGTTAGTCTTTCTTATGTCGAACCCTTATCCCAAATCATGAGTTAACATTAACTAGCAGAAAGATGGAGCACTATCTGTCTCATCATTTTTCTCTTATCCTCTATCCTTATCCTTCTCACAGAAAAGTAAAAAATCTCTAATATATAATTTTTCCAAAAGTTTAGCACTTTACTTTTTTAAAAAATGAAAAAGTTCTTATCTCTCTTTGATTTGTCATTTGTTTTCCTTTAACTTCACTCGTTTGCTTACTTTGTATTTTTCCTATTCTCTCTGGCAAAAGGGTGGTCCTGTCGGCCCTCCCAATGGCTTCACTCCACGTCTATTTCTCCATTCTTCCCCTGCTCAGTTTCCTTGCACTTACTCCATTGTGGTAAACATTGTTGTTGGAAATGCAATATCCATTCCAATTCCTTCCCATAGGGAAGCAAAATTTCAGGGGAATTAACTGCACTGCGGTTGGCCTTTGGGCATTCCATCCTCATTGCCGGTGATGAGTTTGAGAACAGTACATGACATGATAATGGACAATGAGATGTAGGAGATATTCACTAGTGACCTCTAAGAAACTTCTCCTGGCTCTTAGGCAAGAATAGCTGAAACTTGATTTGAACAAGGGAGTATGTAGCACCCACTTGAAGTTGTCCTAAATCATAGGGGAGCCAGCCTGAGGATAAAGACAACACTCTGGATGCTGGAGCAGAGAGAGAGAGGAAACCCTTGAATCTTGAGGACCTTACTGAACCACTGGACCCTCCCTATCTTATGCTCTGCTATCTTAGCTTAAATCAGCTTGAGTTGGTTTTCTTATTCTTTGTAGATCAAAGGACACAAACTAACACAATTTCCTTTACTTATTACTGGTTGGAATAGAAAACATGGCTACATTGGTGAAGACTGTCCCTAGTGAGAGGCAGGGTGTTACTTCTTTACGGTAACCCTTTAAATCTGAGTCATGAAAACACAGAATGAAATAGATTATTATTAGGCTCTGTGTCTAAACAGTTTAAATGTCCAAAAATATTTATATGATCATGACAATTGGTGTGCCTCTGGCTATATAAACAATAACGAACCAGATAGTAGCCATGAGGTTATAAAGATAAGTCATTGGTCCTGTTTTTAAGAAGCTACATTTAGAATGGAAATGAGCTACAGATACATCAATAAGAATAATATTTTTTCTCTAATGATAAAATATTTTAGGATTCTTAGGAGCCAATCCCATCACTGAGTCGGTGAGGAAATTTTACCTTCCAGATGAAACCGAATCAGTCTACAGGCCATAGTATTGTAACACAAACCTCTCAGCTTATCAAAAATATGGCTTTTGGTAAGAAATCTAGCAATTTCTCCTGAATACTTTATGGCTTTGTATTTAAAACCAAAAACAATTGGGAAATTTATTTACATAAATAAAAAATTCCTCTTGGCAATTTGAGATTTAATATAGAGCTCCAAATGTGTGATTTGCTGGTCTGTTTTCTGTCACATTTGATGTTTTTTTCCACTATGTCGGCAGTGTAAAAATCAGAAATAAAAGTAAGTATGTCCCTTAACAAATATTTCTTCAGTACCTCGTATACTTTCCTCTTCTTTATTACTTGATACCAAACAAATAATAGTAAAATCCTAGTAAATTCAGAATCAGCATTAGGCATATCAACTCTTCGGAAGGGAATATGTTATACAACCACTGAGAGATTAAGTACACACATACATACATGCAAATATACATAAAAAGTTTAGTATATTCAAGATACCAGAACAGCTTAATTTAAAAGATTAAAAATTCAATCTCAAATACAAGAGTTTAAACTCTCTAAGATAATCAAGGCATTTTATAACTCTAACGTCAAATTAATTGAAGTCTCAACAAATGTTAAACTATGTTATAGACTAAGCTAAACATGTCAGATGGATATACATTATGACAGAAGCTTTAAATGCCTCCCATGGGGGGGGAAAATAGCTTCTGGATTCCCTAAGCAACTCTCTATCTTTTTAGTTATCCATTTATGTTTATTTAATTTTATAATGGTCTGAAAGCCAGGGTTGTTAATTCAACTTTCTTTTGTCTCAGGTAGCAGGTAATCATAATATTAACAATTTATATATTTTGCTACACCTTATTTAATTTACATGGGCAGTTAGACATATCGGCATGTTGGAATGCCTTCTTTTCATAATTTTGTCTATGGGAACACTGTTGCATAAATCGTCTGCACTAGAGGTAGCCATGGGTGAAATGGCCTTTCTTATTAAATGTCACAAGATTTAATGTCACAGTATAATTGGGATGGAAGGATAATTGCACTAAGCTTAACATGTCTTTTTCTGCTAACACATTATTAATCCACAGGAGTGTTAAAATATGTTTAAGAAAGGCCCCATTCACATGGAAATTGTTGGCACTTGCTAAAAATTACACTCTTCCATTGCTCAGCCCTAAGAATTTCTAGTAGAATCTGCAGCAAGCTTGATTTTCAAGTGAAATTATATTAGAAGGAGTCCACACTAAAAATTTCAACATTTGTTCTCAAAATATATTTTTTAAAGGATTAGTAAAGGTCTTGCGCTTGAAGCACTAATGCATTCTAGTATTACACTGATAGTGCCACAGCTCATGCCTAACAAGGGATTTGAAAGAAAGTCTATTTGGATGTTCTCACCTTTGTTATTCTCTCTCCTGCCTGACCCCCACCACACACACACAAACACAAGCACTCTCTCCCTCTCTCTCTTACACGCACACTCACATTCACACTCACACAGTATTCCTGGGCACATAGCTCAGTTACACGTATTAATACTAGCAGTAAGGTAGTAAGTCAACAGGTAGGGTCATAGGACTGAGCTCTGAGTAATGGAAGGTGGGCAGAAGTTATGACCCAGGACAACCTGCCCCACAATTCTACATGTTCTCTTCTATTCTCTCTCCATGAAACAGAAGATCCAGGAGAGGACTCCAAAACCTGACCCTTGCTGAATATCCACACTGAACTATGAGTGAGCAAAAAAGAAATATTATAATGTCGAATTTCTGAGAATGTAGGACTCATTGCAATGTAGTTAGATCCTCTTGACTTTCTTTTCTTTCTTTGTTTCTTCTTCCCTTTCCCCTTCCTTCTACCTTTTTAGATATGAACTTATCTACTGAAAAAGATAGGGAAAAAATCATCTAATACTGTTGTGTGATCATTAGTTCAATTACCTTGATTAAGCTAAATAACTTTCTTGGGTTTAAGAGTCCCAATCATTAACCCAAAGATACATACCCAAGCATTTCATAAAGTTGTAACCACAGAACTTTTTATAGGTCAACTCCTCCATCTCCAGGCCTTCATGTTGAATATATCCCTCTAAATGCTATGCGAGAATCTTCATTGTTTTAAAGGAGCTAGTGGTAAAAGATTCTACACCCTTATTTCAAAGTCTAATCCAGCATTTACAATATTGTTTCTGGTGAAATTTACCTGTAAAGAAGTCTACCTACTCCATAACTGTAACTGTCATTTCAACACATTCTCATTTGTCTTATTTTTGAAAAAGCACAGAAGTTCTTCTTAGCAGTGAGAACACGAAATTTTCCCCAATCGTTTCTTCTCTAGGCTAAACTAAATCACACCAGCCTTTTAATCTTTCCTTACAAATGAGTTTCAAAACTTCAAACAGCTCCAACTTTATATATCTCTCTTTCATAAACTATGGTCACATAATGGATCCATTTGGTAGAAAAGTAAACTGAAGCAGAAAAGAAATCCATTCAACCAGCTGTTTGAACACACAAAACTACTTTTGAATGAATGCTCCCTCTTTCACATAGTTTTTATAGCCTTAAAGAACAGAATCTGAACAGAGTACTCAGAAAAATTGTAATGAATAAGTTTGAGTATAATTATTTTATGGACTTAAAGTGGTAGATGTCTATGCATATTTTACAGTGCAATTCATTTGGATTAAATTTAGTTGTAATAACAGTTACTTTCAATTCAGCTAGGCACATTCTGCATTAGTTTCCTTCAATTAAATGTGTAAGATCTGGCCAGAACTGGGTATGGTTTACCCTAATCTCTTTGTAATTCCACGAGGGGCAAGACCTCAGCACACCTATTTATTTGGAAAAACTAGGAGCAAAGTGAGCTGGTGTGGAATTTTGTACTGTTGAAAATTTTAGGCAGTTTAATCAAGTTAGCCTTATAGGCCCTAAAAAATATCTTAATGATCTTAAGATGATAGGAATGGGGCAGGGGACCCAACCAACAGTCGTTTGCCAAAAAGGAAGGAAAATCTGACTTGAATACAGGACCTCTAGAAGAACTAGTGCTTTCCTTCCACTGTGATCTTCTCTGTAGTGTGCATCCTCTCATTATATCACACACACTGGCTAGTCCTTGCATGACTATAAACAGCAGGACAGAGAACATGTTTGCCCTCAAATCACGTATCACAACCTGTTTAAAGGGTGTAGCTCTCAAAGGCTCACTCTCCCCTGCCTATGACCTTCCCAGACTTATATTGTTTGCTCTCCTGTTCCTCTTCTCATCTGTCTTTGTGGACATCATAGACCTAGCACCAGACATGACTATCTGTCCCCATTATCTTCTTGTGCAGAACTTCCTGAATGAACTTCACTTTAGTTTTTTTTAAAACTTCTTTTTCTCACGGACTCTCTCTCCCCCTTACCCTTGGCCTTGCCTAGTCATCTTTCTAAATCTATGACATCTAATATATGCTCCATTTAGATTTCCAGTCTTGGCCTTTCTTTTTCTCCCCGGAATCACTGTTGCTATGCCCAGTGTGGCACTAGATATAGTATAATTTTAATTGCAGGTGTCTAAAGGTACAAAGTCTTTCCTCAGGACACAAATCTGCAAAACAAAATGGTTATGTGATTTTCTGTAAATTTCCTAATAGAAATGATAATATCAAAATAGATAATTGCATATTCAACAAGCAATTATACCCTTTGATTTTGATATTTAGCCAAATTCCTAAATCCTCTGAAAGTTCCTACTTCCAGGGCAGCAAATTTTTGCCGTCTTTGGTGGGCTTTGTAATCAAACATAATAACATGGGGGAGTGGAGCCATTATCATGGCATGCTTGGCATCAGTATATTAAAGGTTCCCTGTCTTTGAGACCTACCTTTCCTTTATGCAAAGAGGCCACAATCAATTTAAAAATATAATACTTATTGTGTGTTTGCAATGTGAAGAGAATGATTACTGTAAATTATAATAATTGAAGACTTTTAGTACAAAAATACATTCAGTTCGGAAAATTTCCTCTTACACATTATAATTATTTTAATTATTTCTTCTCTTCTCTGGCAATTTTCCTATAGAAAATTTCTCATTGTGCTGTTTTAATTGATATAACTCAATTAAGCCATGGAATTTTTAAATTATTCAAAATTGCAGTAGTTTTTGTTCTGTGAGATTTGAGAAAGCATTTTTTTCTTTTAAAGACTTCGGTTTGAAGAACTGTTTTGCACCATGCTTACTCCCGAGCTGTGTGTTTCTTGGCTGACTGTATCTATATGGTGGAAGTTTATTGCATCTCACAATAGCGAAATCTCCCATTGAGGACAATTCAAACTTCAAGGGGAAGGAGATTCAGTCTGAGAACTGGGAAGCCAAAGAGGTAAGAATCACATTTGGAGGCAACTGGATGTTAAATATGGACTTGAACAAAAAAGGCAAAGAAAGCAGTGCTAACAACTTGTTATTATCCTAATCCTGGATAGAAATATTTAGATGACCTGCTTGTAAGGATCACAGGTTGCAAAGGAAAAGGCTGCCTAATGAGATTCCCTTCATCTTTATATTTGTATATTAATGTTCAACTTACAAAGAACTTCCACCTCCTTTATTTCATTCAGTTTTCATAACCCCATGATTGAAGCTAGGATAGTAATATTTTCCCTTTTTCACATATGAGGGAAACCGAAACCTTCAAAAAAATTCCTGACTTTCTTAATATTATTTTCTCATTAGGAGACAATGCAAGACACAGATAATAAGAAAGAGCTGGCATTTATCTATGTCTTCTGACTCCCGGGCTTGGGTTCTTCTACTGCATCCTTCTGTGGCTCTAATTTTGAGATATGTAAAGTTGAGAGTGGAGGTGGAGACAGTTTAGAAATCACACAGAAGATCACATCTTCCCAATACTAATGAAGAACTAGATTTGGTTATCTTAAAAGGAAGAATGTTTGTAAAAACTCCTTTATTAAAGTCTTGATAACATATGCACTGGAAACTACAATCCTTGTTTCCTGTCAGGAGGAAAGCTAAGGAAGCTCTCCAAACAGAAGATCTGGCAAAAGTGCTATTTTATTTGATTGTGCCATTGTTGAGTAACATGGTGGCCTCACTCACGTGGATGTAGTGCACAACCTAACAGGAACCAGTCTTGCTAGAGAAATTTTATACAAGGGGTGCTGCTTATCTCATCTGCCCTACTTTTTGTCAGCTGTCATTTGGGACCACCCCACCTAAATAACCATCTCGAAAAACACATTAATTTTTTTTTTTAAAAGCAGTATTTTGTAAAGGTAACAGAAAGACTGGGATGAACAAATGATTTCTATGGGCTGAGAATTCTAGTAAAAATGTAAATGTTATTCAAGTCTATAACAAACCGCAAGTAACACGCATATGGAGAGAGCAAAATATATTTAATCCGTTCTCCCCAGAAATTATGGGGACTTTTAAACAAATGAGATTAATAGAAGTGTTCTTCATCAAGACCAGAATGAATATTATGCTTTTATTCTTGATCATGGATCTAGTTTCTGCCTGCTGCAGTCCTACATTGATATGTTAGAATGCCATTTCCTTTTATCAAGGCCTTTAACAGAATTGCAGAGAATCTTGCAATTATTTGTCTCTAAGTCTACAATTGTTTGAAAATAGAGTCTTAGCCATATTTCTAAAGTGGTTTTAATTTTCCTTCAATATGTTGTACAAATTGCCCACCATTAGCTGTTGAGTACTCGGGAACTCTCCAGTGCATGGCACTGCAGCTTTCTGCGTCTCCATATACTCTCTTTGCTGGGAGCTCATTTAGCTCCGAAAAATGCTAGCTGCAGCCCTCTGTACACTTTTTCTCCAATCTGTCTACTAGTTTTTATTAAGCTGCTTCATGCTTTTATGGTAATGGGAATAATTTTCATAGCTAGTAATAGATAAGAAATTATTATTATTAATATTAATTAATATTTCCTGGCTATTTTCACAGTAGTAACTTTCAGATCAGTCTGAAATTTAAAAAAAAAATATAGTCTGCTCCATTGCAGATACTCCATACCAATGTGTTTAAAATTGTGGTTAGAGACCTATGGGCCCAAAGTCTGCATGGAATATACATCCATGACTGAAACTTTTGTTTATAAGTAGTGTTCTGGGTTTTGATAAAAAAATATTTATTTTGAATTGTGATAAAAATGACTTTGAAAGTTACTCTTTTATGCTATTTAATGTATAGTATTAAGTATTCAACTGTTTGTAGATATTTGAGATTTTGCTCTTAAGCTTTTCCTGGTCATTGTTGGGGTGTCTATGTTGAAGTGAAGACTTTAATTACATAGAATTGTGAAAAAAATGTTTTATTTAGTGTCACTGGTCAAGCATTTCTCAATATGGAACAGCCTGGTATGTAAGAGTAACTCAGGTTTTTGAGCCACATGGCAGTTGGTTTCTAATCTGTTTCTACCACTGGTTTAGCTGGAGGCCTTGGGTAAGTCACTTAATTTTTTTGAACCTCAGTTCCCTCACCTGTAATAATGGGATAATATTTATTTCACATGGCTGTAAGGTAGTCAATAAATGGACACGATGATTCTAATAGTGAAAGTTGGTTTATCAGAAGTAAAAAAAAACAAGTATTAGAGCAGTTTTAGGCTTAAGTACATGTGATCAGAGCAACAGATTTTAAAAATCTTAAATATTTAGAGAATTGAAATTGTTTAATCTGGAAATGAAGCAAAGAGGCAAGGTAATCGTCTCTACGACCTGAAGTTGACTATAAAGAAGGAACTGGTTGTTTTCTACAGAGATCAAAACAACAGAATCTGACAGTAAAATAATCTAGTTAAGTGTAATGTAAATTTTATTTTAAAATTTAAAAGTGGCCAAACAATTCAGTAATTCTTTTCCTCAATTTATACTAAAAAAACCTATAAATACATATGTTCATGCAAAAATTTGTAAATGAGTGTTCACAGCATCATAATCAAAAGGGGGAAATAACCCAAATGTCCTTCGACTAATAAATGGATAAACAAAGTATGGTATACCCATACTATGGAACAATCTTCAGCTATAAAATGGAATGAAGTACTGACACATGCTACAACCTTTATGAAACATGAAAACATTAAGCTAAGTGAAAGGAACCAGTCACAAAAGACCCACACATTATACAATTTCACTGTATGAGATACCAGCAAAGGTAAATCTATAGACAGAAAATAGATTAGTTGTTGTTTAGAGCCTGGGGGAACAGAAGAAGGAGGAAAGACTGGAGAGTGATAGCAAGAGGGTACAGGCTTCTTTGTGAGGTGATGAAAATGTTCTAAAATTGATTGTGATGATGGGTGCACAACTCTGTGAATAGATTATAAACCACTGAATTAAACTCATTGGATTAGTGAATTCTATGGTTATGAATTACATCTCAGTAAAGTTGCTACAAAAATAGTGACTAGACATTTACCAAAGCCATGAAACCTTAATACTTTGCTGGGCTATTGGCCTTTCTCAATAACATGGTGGCCTTGCAGTTGTTAAAGAGGAGAGATGACTGATATGGATTGTTGCATTTGTGGTTATTTCTTAGGTTTTGCTGAATTTTGTCCTACTTTGGTTTTGAAGATCATTTTACTCTTGATCATACTTGTAGAATTTTCCTCCTTTTAGGGATTTTTATTATCCTGAATTGGCTCTCTCCATTCTGAACAGAAATAATGCATCAAGCAACACAAAAGTAGATTGGTAATGTGTAATATCAAATGCCTACAAAGGTGTGCAGCATATGGAAGACACATTTTTACGACAGGACAGGTAAAAATGAGATAAATGTCCCATTTTTGCTTATTGCTGTCTTTTTCCACATCTATAATTAATGATCAACAACCAAGTGTTAAATATCCTGAATACAGCTAACTTTTCCACAGAAATAACCTGTCAAAAATGGGAAAAAAATACACGTCCAGTTGGCAATATGTAAGAATTGTTCAATTCTGAAGCAATGACAATTTTGGCAGTAAAGTAGTATACACTGTGATAAAGAATCTGATTTTAGTTTATGTTTATCTAAAGTTAGGAATATATAAGATGTGAAATGATATGTTCTACCACAAACTGACACATAGTTTGGTGACACACAACAAAAATGTTTAATTTGAGGATAGTCTTATGACATATGGGAAAAAACACCCACAAAAATCGCAGCTTTCTCCAACACATGCATCATGAGAAATTGCCTGTCCTTTGCCACCTATGCAATGTGAAGTCTGATCTATAACAGAGCTTATAATGGGCTCTTAAATATAATGGGCAGATGGAGATTTTGATAATATCACTGGAAACCAAAAACACAAGTGTGATCTGTTTTTGGATTTATCTTCATAAAGTGGAATCTCATTATTTTTCACTCCTTGATTATTTTATCTTCTGTTTATGATGAGTTATACTATAGACTCTAAGTCACACAAAGCATAATAAAAAAGAATAAAATCCTGTTCCTCATAAAATATTATTAGTTGTAGTAATTTCCGAATCAGAGGGAATTGCATATTTTGCAGCTAATAGCCAACACTGAAAGCAAATGCAGAGAGAGGCAGCTTAGTGTAATAGTGAGAATTGTGAATGAAGGAGCCCTAATTCTACCTGCTGTTGGCTCACCTTGAGCAAGCCACCACTCTGAGCTTTACTCTAATCATTTATAGAGAAAAAAGTTTGGACCAGATGACTTCTATTTATATAAGATTTAAACAAAAAAATCTCGGGCAGTCTATGATTCACTGAATAGTCTAAAGATAAACAAAGAGAACAGAATTTATGTCCTTTTCTACTGCATTTTAATTAACCCACCTTTATAATAGAGTTTGTTTGCTAAGAGCCTTAAGCAATTGTAATTTTAAGCCAATAAAAATGAAATAATTGAAGCCATTTCAGGTACTGTTGCAAAGAGGCCTATTATATATGTAATAAACACCTAGGTCTAATCAAGGAAGTCCTATTCCACAAGACACTAATACTGGACACACCATGTGAGAAAGATAGTTTACTCTAGTTCTTCAGGGTAGACTAAGTTAATTATACATGAATCTGTATTTGAGTCTATAATAGAAATATTTCTCAAATATTGCTTTTGGGTTTTTTTCTTGGTAGAATTTCCTCTTTTCATTTTATGAGTACTCATCTACAGTGACAAAACCTAAATTCTGCATAACACCTGATATCTGAGGCAATTCACATTAAATCTTTTTTGCCACTCACATTGGCTGTGTCTCCCTGATTTTGATGAATTAATTATTTAGAAAAATTCCTTGTGATATTAACACAAATACATTCTATAATACATAGTACATACATATAAATGCATATACCAGATATAGAGCATGTACATGTGTAGATATTTTATATACATATAGTATCATGCAAAATCAGATTTGGGGGTTTGAAGATAAAGGTGGCTTATACTTTATGATTGATCTGGTCATCTATTTCAGTCTTGCTTCAATGTAGTTCCATCTGTCAGTCTAGATTCAAATATCTGTTAGAATTCTTTAGATCAACAAACGTGTGAGGTCCTTACTAGCTTCCAGAAATGTAAAGATTAACTAAATACCAAGGCTGCCCTCAGATTGGTGAGTATCTGGTGAAGTGACTTTGCATTTCTTTAGTTGGTGAAGGCAGCGCTCAGTAAATAGGTCTGCCTATGGTTTAACTGATATCTTACCCTCTTACCACTACTTATTCCCTCATATAATATCAACAAATACAATGAGATTTAAGTGTTTGAAAATGTCTTGGGGTTGCTAACTATTCTGGGGGAGACAAAGATGTTCTTTATGTTCAAAGATGGCATTATTGGAATTTCATTTTTACATGTTTTTCCTACATGTTTTACATGTAGTAGAAATCTACATCTACATCTACAAATCTATATCTATAAAACGGCTGTCTAGATTTGGAATCAAATTTTTCTCCTGAATAAAACTATAGAACCCTATAGCTTTAGCTTCAATAATACTTCATTCTAACGCATGTGCCAGGCAACATGTAGTAATGGCTTTGCAAACCGAAGCTAGTTCAGGGGAGACAGGTGATATGGCAAGACATGGAAATCCCAAAGCTTCCCCATTTCTCTAAGACAGAACCAGGCTCTCCTGAACATCAGTTGGCAGCACTATTTCATTCTGATTTTACACATTCTGCCCCTGAATGGCAGTTGTAGCAATGGAATATTAGAGAACTATTAATAGAAGGGTATGAAATGGTCCATTAAAATCTGACAATGGACACACATTAGCAACCATAGCAGATGATACTCTGGAACAGAAGCTACTAAATCTAGACTTTTATCCTGCCATCTACTAATCGTGTGCCCTTGGACAAGTCACAAGTTCTCCAATTCTCACTGTTCTCATCCTTAACATAAGGGATTTGGATAAACTCTGAAGTGCTTTCTTGGACCAATTTGACATTTGCGTAATCTTTCATAGCTTGCGAACTATTTCTACTTTTGCCATTTAAATCATACTGCTCTGTTTGTTATTTATGTAGTTCACATTTTATCAATAACTACATTGAGGCCTTCTCTAAGAAAACCCTGTAATAAATATGCCATGTAAGATTCCTTTAGAATTATTCAACTGCTGAGGGCCTAATGTGATCATCTTAATGCATGTTTTATTATTTAGCATATTGGGCTTTTCCACACTATTTTGTTTATTTTTACATTACAGGGGAAAAAACTAAAGGGCAGTAAAATAATCAGGTGAACTTCAATAATAACAATAAAATTCTATCATTGAAAATTCATTGCGTGGCATATACCATACTAAGTATTACAAACACATTACCTTTTATTTAAGTATCCTTCAATGTGTAGTAATATTATCCCTGTTTCAAAGATGACAACAATGAGATCTGAAATGTAAGTACATCTTCAAGTACTAATAAGTGGTAGAACTGTGTTTGGAACTTAGATAAAAAGGATTCTGGGAAACTAGTATTCTCTGAACTACAGCACACTGCCTCTCTTTTTCAGTCCAGTGAACAAGTACATAAGAATGTGCCTGTATCTAGTCCGGCATTAAAGTCAGCAGGCACAGTTAAATAAGGCACCAGACTTTAAGTGCTTCCTGTGTGACTGGTGTACTCAGCAAAGGACCTATCATTCTCTGAGTTTAGGCTGTTCTCATTCCATTTCTCTCAATAGATGCTCAAGGCATTGCCTTAAAGTCTAAATAAGATGAAAACATTCCCAAAATATCTATGCTCTTCTAGGCTAAAAGGAAGAAATTTAATTTCTCTCCTTGGGAGACCAAACTGCTAGTGCACAAACTAATTAACCATTACCTCCTGAAGAAGGAGACCAGGGAGTCCCGCACAATTATCTTTTCTAGGAAGGCTCCTAGCAGCTTTTCCTTTCTCTTAAAAAACAGCAGTATTAGAAAGTAAGAAGATAAAGTTAGAAGAATTGAAAAGCTTAAATCCCCATGGAATGAATGAGAATAATGATTACATACACATAACACCGAAAGAGGGAAAACTGCCCTCTTAATCTCTCTCACATGGGTGTTTGATATTTTAAAACACAGAAACAACTTCCATTTCCAAAGTACATAAGCTTATATTTTAATTCACACAGTATTGAATTGCGTGCTAGTTACATTTTGGTGGGATTAATGTTGAAAATTATATTTCTATAGTGAATAATCTCACCTCTCCCTTTGTCCCCATGATGAAGTCATCGATGAAAGACATCGGCCGTTGTGAGGGGTTTCCATGGTACTTTGAGTGTGGGACTCAGTGGTTCTCCAGTTAAGGATATTTTTATAAATTCCCTCTGTACATATACATAGACACATGTGGATGAAGACACAGTATCAAAATATTCTCTGACAGTCTGAAGGCTTTACTTACCAATAATCTAACAGGACCGTCTCCATTCTAATTGTAATTCATTCCAAGAAAAATTACAATACCAACAGGGATGAATGAGATAGCTCGTGGGTGGGTGGTCTAGAGCAGGTAGCTGAAATGACTTCTTTTGCATATTTTTACACTATAACCCCCAGAGAACTTTACAACCAGTGTTTGCCCTTAGCATTGACCTTTCCAAGTCATCTCCTTCATGCCTGCTCTGGCCCCTATAACATGGCACTTCCCCTGCACAGACACATCCAAAGTGCTGCTTCGTCATCTGCATGCTCCATTTCCAGCTCCACATTTGCTGTCCTGTCAAATGGTCAGGTGGAAAACCTCTCACCCTTGAGGTCTACCCACTTGGAAGTAAGTTCTTGGCTCCTTCATGGATAGACACTCTGTTCCAAGTTAATATAGGGATCGGTTTAAGCTGATTGTTTAATAAAATTTAGCGCAAGCAGCTGCCTGCACCTTTGTCAATTATTAAGTTTTTATTCATGTTTGTAACGCAAGGCTGTGAAGCTGTAAGTGGCCACTTAATTTTAGAAAGTTTATAAAAACATTTTGGAAAAATTTTTCTTGATATGAAAGACAAATTTGGTTTTATAATATACATTAAATCACAGTATAGTCATGCCACATAATGGAAAGCATACGCATTATTTTACCATATGGCGATTGTATTTTAGTCAATCAATTGATCCAGAATATTTATTCATTTTTAATAATGACACTGATTTTAAAAGAAATTTATAGAAATATATATCTAGTGAAAGCAAATAATCCATGATTTACTGAGCACTATGTGGGAAAGACATGCTGTACCTCAATTTGTTTAATGCCACGGAAGTAGGAAGTAGCAAAGTCTGTGACCTTGACATCTACACTATATAGCCTCCCTCTGCTAAACTACGTCCACCTTAGATAACCACTATTAGCATGTTGCATTCTATTCTTCCAGTCTTCCTGTTGCGTGGTACACCTGTAATTAAATGGCTATATTTTTGTGAGCCAGGTACATAATATAAGAGTTCACTTTCACCTTATAAATGTATAGATATGGCCAAAGCAAAATAAGTATAGAATTTGTAAATATCTAGGCTTCTGCTTTTTTGTTTCTTTGTAATTCTATCTTTTGGGCGGTTCATCCATTCTTAGGGTTTCAGCCTGTTTCCTCCTGGTAACTCCCCAATTTGTATCTCTGACACTTTCCTCCTCACCTTCACTCTACTTTTAGTTTTTCTCTATTACTTCAAGCCATCATTCCTGAAAGCTCTGTTGCCAAACTGGCTCCTCTCCCCCAACTCACTGCGGTTGGACCAGACCACCCAGCCCCCAGGCTGCAGCCCTGCTGCTTCCCTCGTCCTCTTCTTCCTCACCAATATCAACTCCTGCCGCTGGAGTTTCATTTCGGATGCTTCCTTATGTCTATTTCTTCTTTTCTACTATGTTAATTGACCTCCACAATTTTATTTCTGATTAATTTTTACTTTCAAAAGCACACATAAACTCATTGCTGTTTTTTTAAAATATTCAAATATCTCTACAAAGCTGAAATAATTTGGCTACTAGCCAAATTCTGCTTTCCTTGTTCCATTCCTGTAACCACTGTTAGGAGTCTACGAATATATTTTTAGACTTTTAAAAATTATTTATAACATGCAAACTTTGCACCCCACAAAACAGATGGACTTGTGTGTGTGTGTGTGTGTGTGTGTGTGTGTGTGTGTGTGAATGCATGCATGCATTTAGTATAAAATGCAACTTGCTTTTTTCAGTTAATAGTATCTTTGGATCTGTCCATACTGATACATGCAGAAATTGGTCTTGGTCATTCCTTTTAACTGTTAGATAATATATTACACAAACACAGTATATTTTACCTGGCTTTTCCTTTATTTATATGTATTTAAATTATTTTCTATTTTTTCTATTAAGAATAATGCTAGAAATAATATCTTTGCACAGCTATCTTTGTACTTGAGTGTTTAGATATCTAAGAGACAAAATGCTAGGTTGTATGGTATGAGCATTTTCATTTTTCACATTCTCTCCAAAGAGGTTATGCTAATTATTCATTATCTGTACCTTATTGACTGTTTTCCTATACCTTAATTTGCCCCCCAGTATACACTTTTGTCAGTTTAATCAGTGAAATTATATCCCACTGTACCATTGTAGTTCCTTGCATTTATTTTATTAAGCATGACAGTGACTGTCTTTTCTTTCTTTCTTTCTTTCTTTCTTTCTTTCTTTCTTTCTTTCTTTCTTTCTTTCTTTCTTTCTTTCTTTCTTTCTTTCTTTCTTTCCTTCTCTCTGTTTCTTTTGCTGTGTATTCCCTGTTCTGATCCTTTGCAGTACAGTGTATATAAGTTAAGAAAATTATCCCCTTGCCTGTAATATTTGTTGCAAATGTCTTTTCCAGGGTAAGGTTAACCATGCCCTTTCACTCTAGTGTTTTAAATTGCCCAGAGTCAGAAACCAGGGTGGAAGCAATGGCCAAGATTGAGACCATTAAACTGACAGCTGAGGAATGAAGAACAAATGGCCTTTTTCTGTGAGACTGAAATTCACAGAAAGGGTTTCACCCTCCAAAGCCATGACTCTGCAACATTTCTGGCTTTGATAACTAGTCTATAGAATTCAGTGAATGGAAAGAGATTGAAAGACCATTAAGCAATTGAGAGAGCTGTAATTGCAGAAAATCACCAAGTCTGTTAAACAAGATGGGGCTGCCATTTCATACCCAGTGAAATTTCCACATCCCCAAACCTGCACCAACAGAAAGTGGGCTGATAAAGACATGCAGCACCTCCCTACTATTCCCAGGAACACCTTCCATGGTGCCTGTTTCATGGATGGAGGGCAACGGAAAAAAGAGATCCTCTTAGATTAGGGGCAGCAAGGTTGACTGGCCACGGAACTCACTTCACTGTTGGGGCAGGGAGTCCTCAGTGATCACATTAGCCTCAAAGTTTTAAATATTGTCTATACATGGAGAGCTCCCCAACTGAAATCCCTAGCTCAGATCTCTACCCTGAATGCCAGATGCATATATTCAACTGCATAGCTGACATCTCCACTTGGGGTGCCTGATGTTTCCCCTCCAAACTTGCATTTCCCATAGACTTCCCCATCTCAGGTAATGGCAACATTTCTGGCTCCGGCCAGAATCTTGCCACTAAAATTAGTTCCTTTCTTTCTCTCAAATCCTATACCTTACCCACTATTAAATCTGATTGACTCTACCTTCAAAATTATATTCAGAATCTGGCCACCTCTCACTACCTCCCCTGCTATCACTTTGGTAAAAGCAGTCATCTGTCCTTTGGTCATGGAAGCAGCCTCCCTACTTGAGGATATGCCTTGACCTTGTCCCTCTCTACTTACTCTCAACACAGCAGCTGTAATGAGCCTGATGAAACATGGTCAGATCAAATCACACCTCTGCTCTACATCCTCTGATGTCTCTGTAAGGGATAAAGGGGTTAAGCCGCCTACCAGGCCCCTCACTATCTGTCTAGCCTCGTCATCTACTATTCTCCTTCCCTACCTCACTTTGCTTCAGCCATACTGCCTTCTTGCTTGATGTGCCCCCAAATAAGGGCTTTCGCAAGCAAGTCTTTCCTCAAACATCATCTTAGTGAGACTTCCCCAGCCACTCCGTCTAAAATTTTCACCTTCTTACACACACAATCTATCAACTTCCTAATTTTAGCAACATCAAACTTACTCATTCTACTTAGTTATCTTTTCTGTAATTTGTGCCCTCCCATAAAAATGTAAGCTCCAAGGAGGCAAGGATTTTTGTCTGTTTTCTTCATTGCCATAAATTCAGTGCCCACTGTAGTGCCTGGCATATAAGGAGCTCAATATGTTTATGAATGCTTGAAAAAATGGATGAATAAATGAATGAATGAATGAATGTCTCCCAGGTTATGGCATGTAGTATAGATACCATTTTCTGTTGTTTTATATCCTTTCTTTTTCTAAATGTGTGCTTTAATTGCAGTTGTCTTGAAACATAAGCATTATGCCATGGAATCTGTGGATGGTACCTTATTTTGGCATTAGCCTTTTAGACATTAACATTTCAATTTTGCATATATTTCTTCAAATAATCTTTGAGGCATTTGGGTCATGTGGATTTTTAAAGTAGCTTAGTGTTAGGAAACTTATAAAATTGTATTCAATTTTGGCACTAATATTAATAAGTCACCTTAGATGGTCTAGAACTATGGTTCTTAATATTTATGGTTATGAATTCTTTTGAGACTATTGAAAGTTTTTACATATACTTCCATGTTATTTGAAAACAGGATGTAAGGTGGTTAGCAGATATAAACACAATACAAGAGAATTTTTTAAATAATCAAATTAGGCAATGGAGACTGGGAGGATATAAAGATGGGAGAAAATGATAAAGTTAAGGACAGTGTTAATATACAAAATGTGTGCCCAAAAGCCTTTTAGAGTCAATGGAGATGAACCCACTTTTTCTTGCTAAGCTTCTTATTATTCAGGGCATTATGACTTTCAATACTAATAAAATAAGAATAATAAAAATTCTCTATTTTTGTGCTATTAGAAAACTGTCAGTGTTTTATTATATCTATAATAAAAATATAAAGTAGGTTACAGTGATTTTTTCCAAAATAATATATAATTTCAATGCAGCCTACTAAAAATCCCCAAAAATAGTACTAGTGTCAGGATAGAAAGACAGATGAATGGAAATAAATAAAAGTTCAGAAAGAGACCCAATTATATCGAAAGTGTGTTAAAATTGGGATATTAAATTGTGGGCACAGTGTAGATTAGTTAAAAAATAGTAGGGAATAAGTGGAGAGTTATTTCAAAGAACAAAAAGTTTTCACTTCCTACCTTACACCTTGTAAGAAAGTAAATTTTAGCCAGGTTAATTTTTAAAGTAAAAATAAAATCATAAAATTTGCATAATAAACGTGAACATTTATTAAAATATGGGGTAGAGAAGACTCTCCTAAGCATAACATTGAATGCAAAAAATCATGAAAGAAAAGATTAATAGTCACAATCACTTAAAGATTTCAAACTTCTACATGTCAAAAACAAAAAAATAGGAAATGAAAATATCTAAGATATTTAGAAAATATTTATATGTACATGTATAAATGGAAACATATATAAATAGATATATAAATGAAGAGAGATATTGAAAATTAATAAGAAAAATTAGAATAGCATAATAGAAAAAAAACACAAGCAAATGGTATAAAGAAATAATTCTTCCCAAAAGAAATTCAAATGTCAATAAACACATGGAAAATATTCAACTATCTGAGTAATCAAATAAAGGCAAAGTAAAATGTTGAGATGCCACTGAATCTGATAAAGATAGAAAAATAATAGCCATCGTTGGTATGGATGTGTGAAACTGGCACACTTATATGCCATTGTGAAGAATGTAAATTAGTTCAGAATTTTGAGAAAGCTATTTAACAGTATGTATATGTATAAAAAGTACTATTCAGCTATAAGAAACAATGGTGATATAGCACCTCTTGTATACTCCTGGATAGAGCCGGAGCCCATTCTACTAAGTGAGGTATCCCAAGAATGGAAAAACAAGCACCACATGTACTCACCAGCAAATTGGTTTCACTGATCAACACCTAAGTGCACATATAGGAATAACGTTTATCGGGCATCGGGCAGATGGGAGTGGGGCAGGAGGGGACAGGTATATACCTACATAATGAGTGTGATGTGCACCATCTGGGGGATGGACACACCTGAAGCTCTGACTAGGGGGGAGAGGGGGGGCAGGGGCAACATACGTAACCCAAACATTTGTATCCCCATAATACGCAGAAATTAAAAAAAAAAGTCTGAAATTGCATTGCTTCCATTAAGTCTGTCAGCATTTTATACACATGATAATTTAGTTATGCAAACATATGTGGAATCTATAATAGTATTTTTTTTCTTTTGCTTAATTAACAAAAGAGTTTAATTTGTTTAGGAAAAGACAAGAAATATACATCACAATGTTATCAGTGGTAATTACGGGTTTTGAGATTGCAGGTGATTTAAATTAGTTTCTCTTTGTGTGCCCATGTTTTGAGCAGAAGCCCTAGTTGGAAATAAGAGGCATACATCTCTTGCATAGTCCTGAGACGGTTATTTTCAGAAGCACAGTGGGTTTCTTGAACACATTTAATACATGGCAGCTAGAAGAGCAAAGCATGTTTAAAGAGGTGCCATGACTTCATCAGGATCAGTGAGCAAATTCTCATCAGTGCCAGTCAATTTCCAGTCTTCAAATATTTAACAGTGCGCTCAGCTTCCATCTAATGAGCTTTTGTGATACAATATGGCAGCTATTTCTCTGACTCCACAATGTATGGGATCTGAATTCTGTTTCCAAAGGACAGTAAAGTAGTTAGTTAAGATTCCCTCTTCAGTTATACCCACAAGGTTGTAGAATTTTTTCTGAGATAACATAAATACATTGAAGTACTAGACTGAAGAATTTGCAAATAGAATAATTAGTGGTGAGCAGTCCAGTAACAGTTACAAAAATTCAGGCTTAAGGTTTGATCACATAATTCAAATAGTCTTGTGAAGAAAATATAAATTCAGTATTCCATGGGAACAGACTTTATATCCCACAGCTTTTGAAGTAAAGAAAATTTTGCTATAATTGAGAAAAAGTCAACAGTCTAAAGAAAATGTTTTAGATTCTTGAAACACCATAGAAGGTTCCTTTTCCTATTGTGCTATGCTGGGTCCAATAAACAATCCAGAGGCTGCATTTGGTAGATTCAAGAATTTAGGTCTGGAGCTACTATACTTACTACAACTTCCTCTAACCTTCCTCTGTGCCTCAGTTATCTGACTCATAAAATAAGGATAATAATAACAATTTCACGTGACTTGTACAGGGACTAAATAATTTAATGAGTATATTTAATATGTGGCAGCTAAGAACAAGCCATGTTTACAAAGTTGCTGACAAATAGTGTTTGCTAAATCATCAATAAAATGATAATATGAATTTGATAAATAAATTATAAATAAAAATATATCGAATAACATTTCCCAGGCATTACAAGGTTCCTAGAAATGTAGTAAAATATTTTAAAGAAAAATAACATGCATAAAAACATAACTGGCACAGCACAGCATATAAGCGTGTAACGAGGATTCATTAAGTGATAATAAATAATAATTGAGCAATTGGAGTTTAGAGACAAGAGCAGTAATTAAGACTTCTTAGAAAGGAGGGATTGAAATAAGCTCCAGAAACAGGAATAAGATTCAATTTGCCAAAAACAAGGGAGGAGTACAAGATGTTTAGTTGAAATTTGTAGCTGAAACAAATCAAATTTTATCATTCAGTTTTAGTATATTATTTCCTTTTCTGACCCTTCTTTCTCCTCCCCTACAAGAACCCATTTGTAACTTGTTTTTATTATTGTTTTTAGTTTTAGTTTCCTTTGAATAAGCAGATGATTGTGTTCTCCTTCTTAAAAAGAAAACTTGTGAAAATTTCAAACACACACAAGTAGAAAAATAGTACAATAAAACACCATGTTCCTTAACTCACCTTAAAATTGGTTATCAATATTCTGACAGTCTTGTTCCATGTGACATATTGATCAGCACATAACTTCAAACACTCAACTCTTTGTTATAACTAACTTTAAATGTGCAATGAGAGGCATCTATGAAAATATGACTTTTTTCGTTATTGGGCAGAATTGCCCCCAAAGGGGCCTCCTGGACTTTGCTTATTGTTGCTTCCTGGAATAAGGAAGGATTAAAGGATTTTGCTCAAAACAAAGAGTCTCTCATAAGTTGAATAACTCTTTTTAGTAAACTTTTACAAAATCGAATTATTATAAAAACACAGAAAAATGTACAACTCAAAGTACATAGCTTCATTAGTGTTTACCAAGTGAATAAACCCATGCAACTACCAGCCACATCAAGAAATGGCACATTACCCAGATACTTCCCTCCTGCTGTCCTAGCCATTACTTCCTCCCAAAGTGTAACCACTATTTTGACTTCTCACCATAGATCAGTTTTGTCTGTTTTGGGTTCCATAAAAATGGATTGATACGGTATATGTTCTTTTGTGCTTGCTTAACTTGTATTAACACTATGTTTAAGATAAGCATCTATGTTATCCTTATTGTTGTATATGTTTGCACAGTATTTATTACAAAATCTTTCAAGTATTATTCCAAAATTTATCTGCTCTATTAATGATGAATATTTCAATTGTTTCCAAATTTTAATGTAAATAACACTGTTAATGAACTTCTTGCATCTGTCTTAAGGAGTATAAAATACCTCTATTTAAGGAGTAGGATTTTAGGGTCATATAGAATAGCAGACTTAGCAAAACAGACTTCCAAAGTGGATGCAAAAATTTACATTTCCATGAGTGCTTAACCTGCCCCAAATCCTTAGATTTGTCATTTTCTTGAATTTTAACATTCCGGGAGGGTGTGTATCTCACTTTCATTTCATTTGTAATTCCTCAATGGCCAATGCAGTAATGATTTTGAATATCTCCCCTTAGATTTACTGACCATTTGGACAGCCTCTTCTGTGAAGTGCCTAGTCAAATTAATTGCCCAATTATTAAAGGATTTTTTAAGGTTTTCGTTTAATTGATTTGTAGGATCTACTTATATATTTTGGACATGAATTTTCTGTCCACTCTGAATATGGGCCCTAAACTCCAGTTTCAGTTTGCTTAGAACCATGACACGACCAAGAGCTCTTCTTAGCCTTTTAGTTTAGTGGAATACATGTTTCGTCTTCATCCCCTTTCCTGACATACAGCTCCTAAAACCCTTTGAATCTTAAGAGTGAAAAGAGTGTCTTTTGCATGCTAATGAGGTGACTGGTGGCTGGAGGCCCCTAGGTAGCTTCAGGATGGGGGCTGGTCACAGGATTAGAGGCAGGATTAGAGGTTTGGGACTTTCAGCCCCATCCCAAAACCTCCTTTCTTGAGGAGAGAGGGGGCTAAAGGTTCAGTTGATTGCTGGGAGTGAATGATTTACTCAGTCATGCCTACATAATGAAGCTTCCATAAAAACCCAAAAGGACAGGGTTCTAGGAGCTTCCGAATAGCTGAACATGTGGAGGTTCCTGGAAGGTGCGAGCCTGGAGAGGGGAGGTATATGCTCCTCACCGCTTTCCACATGCCTTGCCCTGTGCATCTCTTCATCTGTATCCTTTATAATAAATCGGTAAGTGTAAGAAAAGTGTTTCCCTGAGTTTGTGAGTTGCTCTAGCAAAGCAGTCAAACTGAGGAGGGGATCATGGGAACACCGATTTATAGCAGGTTGGTCAGAAGCACAAGTGAAACAGCCCGGGGCTTGTGACTGTCATGGGAAGTGGGGGCCAGGCTTGTGGGACTGAGCTTCAATCTGTGGGATTTGACACCATCTCCGGATAGGTAGTGTCAGAATTGAATTAGAGAACACCCAGCTGGTGTCTGCTGCAGACCTGATTGCTTGCTTATTGGGGGGAGAAATCCCCACACAGCTGGTGGCAGAAGTGGTGTATGACTGTGTCGTATTAAGACTAGAGAACAGAAACTATATCCCAGAGTACAGCAGGAGAAAATGAGTTTGCTTTTTCCACAGACTTAGTTACTAGCATATGCCTTAAGCGGAAAAGGGTTCACATCTGTGTGTTTCCTTTTCCCAGGAAATTTCAGCCCCTTAACCCTGGCTTTACTGTTAGTCTTATTCTAATTTTCATCTCTCCAGCTTTGAGAGATTGCTGAAAGCTCCAGGTCACTTCATTCTCTTTGGCCTCTCAACCCCATGCCAATTAAGGAATGGCAAGTCTCTTGGGATGAAAAGGGAGGAAAATTGCCAGGTTCACTTGAATGCATTTGCCTTCTCCGTGGGATCTTAGTCCCCCAGTGCCTGGCTACCCTGGTTGCTCTCCAATGCCTTCAGACTGCTGGGTACTTGGTATATATTTTTGTAAAATTTTGCTATTATGGATTTTTAAAGAGGAATGGTTAGTTCGATTTAAGCTATCCCGTCATGGCAGGAGCTGACTCTAGCCGTGGAACTTACAACCTGGGTTTCAATTCTAAAATTTAAGCAGAATTTTGTGAGTGTGAAAATATTTGTAGGGCGGAGGATCTATCGTTTTTATCAGATTCTTAAAAACACTATAACATAAAAAAAAAACTTAAGAATTACTGCTCTTCACATTTAAAGTGACTCATTAAGATCTCACGAATTGAGTATATACGATCAATATCAAATACAATTTCTCAAGTATGCTGATATGAAGTTTTAATACATTCACATATCTCAGATGATGTTCTCACTATCTGGATAAATGCACACTAGTTTGAAGTATTGATAAATGAAGATAGATGTTGAAACTAAAGTAACCGATATAATATTTGAAAATATAAACTGCTGCATTGTAAGTAACCTTGTAAAAGACATTCCTTCCATCTTCTAACGTTTCAGAGAAGGGACAGGTATTTGATACTTTTTTGGGAGTGTGGTGTCCTAATAACAAAGACCTTCAAAAGCAAGGTGGGGGAGGGAAAAAAAGAAAGGAGGGAGGGAGAGAGAATGAATTTCTTAAATTTCTTTAACATGTGAACAAGAACCTGTAATCATAAAAGTGACAGGTTGTAAAATGTCTCCCATAATGTAGAGAAGATGCTCATTTTGCAACTACATTGTGAAACTTGAGTCCTATGGTAGAAAGAGGAAATGACACAGGGCAATAAGAGAAAAGCTGGCCCCTTACCATCCAAAGGATAGTGGGGAAAAAAAAAGAAAAGCAAAGGAAGAAGACAACAATAGGGTGGTAGGGTGTCAGACCCCAGAAGCTTAACCTTGCTTCTTTGGGCTGAAGCTGCAGATGGGTTACAGAAGTCTAAGGCAGTGCTGAGAGCAGAGACATTTTGTCCCCCTCCCTTATAGGGCCCTGAGAAACTCTCACTAATAGGAAGCTGCCCAAGCAAGTCACTAGGGTGGGATGGGGTGGCCAAGCCCAGAGTCCAGTCTGTCTCCCCGTGGCTACGACAGTGCCCATGTGGCAGGGAGGCTGAGCTGCCAGCTCCTGGTCTGCCCCAGAGAACATGGCAAAAGCTCGAAATGAATGTGTGACAGAGCTAGCCAGGGATCATCCCCGGGGCCTTGATCTAGACGTGGGAGTTTAAACCATGGGTTACACCAGCCTCTAAATTCAGCAGCACGTCCCTGAAAAATGGCCAGGGATGGAACTGGACGATTCATTTGCTTGTGGACTCCTGCCAGCACAGACCCCAGGATCAGTAGGGGGCTTGGAGGACACCTCCTGGTCAAGGTACTCCATCACAGAAGCCCTGCCCTATTGCCAAACATCATTTGGGAAGGATCAAAATAAGAAAGGGAGAAAATGGCAAAACCAAATAATTTTTTTTTAAAAGAAACACTTAAGTCTAGAGAGACTAAATTATTGTCTTCAGACTATGTTTGTACTAACTTTAGTATGTCACTACTTTCTACTGCTTAGTGTGTGGAGGCTAGGGAAAGAGATAAGAGCAGTTTTAGAGAATAGAGACACTACATTTTCTTGGCATATCTGAGTATAGCATGAGTAAATTCATGATGCCACTGCAGTATTAACCACAAAGCCAGTTTCATGATGCTCATTGCTATTGCTAAAACAGCTGCATAGCAAGTCGGGAAACCCATGACAGCATGACAGGAAACAACACTGCCTTTTCAGGACCATTCGAGTTTTTTTCCCTCTCTCTCTCTTTTTTTTTTTTTTGCTTCAGGGTGAGTTTGGAGAGAATGAAATCCCCATGTTGGCTAAAAGAAGAGGAATCTAGCCAGATTTCAAGATAATCAAACTGGTCAACCGGCTCTAAGACATTAACAGCTGGTGTTTTAATCACTAATGAGATAGTCAGTTTCTATAATCTGGGAGATGGACCAAAACACATGGGCTTGGTTTTCCTTTCATTTTAGATCAGTTCATTGGAAACAAGCTATCCTTCTATCTTAGTGCTGTCACTCTGCAAGCCGCTGATAACCTGTGGCAGAGGAAGAGCATTGCACTATCACCATGACACGCATGCACAGAAGACAGAGCACATCCAGTTAGACCGCTATTAACAAAACACAGACAGAATGCGGACCTAAAATAATTATTTCTGGGCACTCTAATTTTCAGGGCCATGTGACTCCCAACAGACAAATACATAAACAGGAAAAATAGCTACTTTCAGGAACTATTTGGACCGTGGCTCCTCAAATAATTTGCAAACCCTCTTATGGCTTTTCAAAAGCCTCTGTATTCCTCAGATGGATGCTCTGATTTAATGGACATTATGTTGGTCTTCCAATAGAGTTCTCTGTCATTACTTTGTTATTCATGATTTTCACTTGATATAATTACATGAATGGCACAGGATGCTTGTCAGGGCTGGAATCAGAAAACACCTGTTCACAAGAACTCGGAGATCTAGTGATGCCCAGACTTATCTGTTTAAGAAATGTTTTAAAGCAACAGACAGCCCAGCAGAGATACTTAATCTGTTTTAGTTGTATCCAAGGCAAGTATATTTATTTTCCAGTGGATTGAAAATTTCAGAGGAAGTAGAAGGAAATAATTATAGATTGTTGACTGAATTAATAATAGAGCAGTCAGATGGAGAAGTATGATTCTAATGATTATTTATTTTATGATTTATTTATTTTAGCAATTCTAAGGCATAACACCTTTTAACATTTTGTATGTACCTCTACTACAGTACTTAACATGTACATTATATTGAAATTACTTATTTATATAGTGGTTTCCATAGGTAAATGGGGGCATGCTTTGGACAGGGATCATTTTTCAAATCTTATTATGATGCTCTCATTCAATCAATGCTGTCAAATGATACTGAATGATCCTTTACTCTGCAGGAAAGGAAAACCTTTAATATCAATCAAATTGGAATACCGTCAAATAATTTTAAGAGCTTATTGGGAAGAAATGTTTTACGATAAACAGAACATAATATTCCTTACATTGAGCCTAGAATGGGGTAAATGCAGGAGAGTACAGTTTACAATAGAGATTTAAAAGGTCATTCTGATTCCCCCGATTTTTTTTTATCTGATATATAATAGTAGAAACTGTAGTGAACGTACATCCGCATCACTACGTGCCCACCTCTTTAGTCCCTTGAAGACTCCTCCCTCTCATCACCCACCATTGCAAGGGTCGAAGGCTTCTAGGAAGACCCCCTTAACCTACCTTCCCCTGGGACTATTAGTGTATCCTCCAAACAGACCACAGAGATTTGATGAACAAAACCTGATCTCTCTCCACCCTCACCCTGGTTGCTAGAAAATTTTTTTATCAGATTAAATGAAACTAACAGAATCGAAAAGCAGTGAAATTTGCAAAAGCTTATTATATATTGACATAGAGACAGGACCAACAAAGAGTGGTTTGCATTTCTACAGGGAGGTTGGGAGGGGAGCACACAGGAGCTTCTGTTTCATCATGAAGTTAGATTCAGTTTCTCATTGGAGCTAAAGTGACTTTCTCCCTTAGAGTCCCAAGAGGGAGGATGGGAGTTTGACCTTTGTTCCAAGAAAAGGAAAGAATCACCAAGCAGTTTAGTGCCCAGTTAGACAAGAGAAATCAGGGGAGGGAGATGGTGTTATATTAATGGGCTGCTTGTGTTTTAATAATCAGGCTTTATTTCAGAGGAACTAAAGGAAAATACGTTTCTACAAGTATTTTTGTCTCAATTTCATCATCATAAAAGATTATAAATTTGAATGTCCTACTTAACTAAAAGCACAAATATTTTAAAAGCTATTTTTTCATGGACTCATTTGTGGCTTACCCTAGGACCTGCTTGGCTGTAGACAATGCAAGATAGTGCTGAGGAACTTCATCAAAATATCATTATTTTATCCATCACTGCGTCTCCCAATATTGTGAAGATGATACAAGAATGATTGGTATTTAGGAAGCATTGACCTAATTTGTCACTTTCAACAGCTTAAGTTCAGCTAAAATTGAACTCTACCATTTATCAATCACTTACTATCAATCACCTATGTAAAGGCTAGGAACCTGAAATAAAATATAAAAACAACAACAACAAAAACTAGTCCCTGCCATCTAGGAAATGATTTTCAACATCTAATTGTGTAAAGGCTAGGGACTGGAAAGATAGAAATGTTAATAAAATCTAATCCCTCCCCTAAGAGTGGGAGAGACAAAAAAAAAAAAAAAAAGGCAACAATTATGGTAAAATAGGGTAAGTACGGTAAGTCCAAGACACCATAGTATCAAGAAGAAATGGCTTACAATTCAGTTAAATTCCTTGTTTCCTTAGCAGTGCATCAAATGGCCAGTTATAGTAGCCCATGTAAAATGTTTTACATTTTTGAGGACTTTAACCCAGCAGTTACCAACATTCATTGAGCATTAGCTCCCTTGAGGACATTTTGAAAATATACTTATGTCTAGACTGCTCAGGCTAAAGAGAAATCTAGAGATTTCTAGATATTTAATTGTTTAATTGGGTATAGACAGGGCATCAGAATTTAAAGGAAAAATAAATCCCAACTGATTCTAATGTGCAATTAGATCAAAGACCACTTCCTTCTCCAGGTTTTTCTGGTTATTATGCAAAATTTAAAAAGAAAATGGTAATAGTTGAGGGCAATATCTGCTTTCTATAAAATTTCATTTAAGGAGGGGAAAGGATTGAAAAGAGGGTGCTGAAACCAAAATTGAGGTCATAAGATTAAACAAATTCAGTATAGGACATATAACATTAACAGAGAAAGGCAAAGTCAAGCTGCAAACTAAATTCAGTCTCTGAAGACTTATTAGTAGGCAAAGAAAGTCAATGAGCAACGTTAGAAATGATTTAAGCTCTGCCATTGCTATTCTATCTGGGGGCAAGCTCTGTCAAAGACTATTTAGTGCTTCACCCTATTAGCGCAAACTTATCACCATCTGTTCCTTTTGTATCTTCCTCTTTTTCTGCTGAAAGGCAGTGCTTCCCACTATATTATTAGGTTTCCTATTATACACGCTCCGTTCTGTGGATTGAATATCAGAATTATGCAAGGAAAAAGCTGAATATTTGCCCTCCAAATGTCCCCACAACTCTCAGGACCTGTTAACTTCCAGAGCACCACTGACTTTGAACTTCTGGGATTTCCCTGAACCATGTTCAAATGAGAAAAAAGATTATGATAAGGCTCATGAGTGTAACTGCATTCCCATCCAGGCTATTTTTGTTTCTTCACCTGTGTCAGGACACCTGTTATGATTTTAAGATAACCCTTATTACAACATCTGACTTCAGTTGCTATGTTCTCTGGTGAAAATACATTTATCACAGAAGATGAAGATATCTGTATTTCATTTCCAAAGGTGAGTTTTTTCTTCCCTGGAAAATCTCAAGGAAAATTTAGTTTGAATATACTGATACAATTAGGGAAGATTCTGGCCTAGCACTTATCTAGTCATGACTACAGAGGGAGTTTAAAATTCAATTTCTCAGTAGAGAAGCAGCACTAATGGACACAAGGTGGGTCTGGGGGATCCACACAACCTATTGCCACCATTGCATTTTGATTTGTCTTTGAACAGTCTTAGAACTTTTCACTAACAAGTTTTTGTATCTGTAATTGGAAAAGGTTTTCTCCTCCTCTTTTGAGATGGTTTGGGTATGTCCCTCTTGCTAGGGAGCTAGCCTAGGTCATATCTGAATGGCTCATTCCAGAACTCAGTGCTTTACAAGCATACAAAAGTGATTGCTCAAATGCCAATATAATGCTGAGCACTCATACAAAGAAAAGAAACTAATAAAATTTATTCACTAACAATCCAGTTGTTTAAGGTTTATGGTAGATAATAATACACCCATGAATAGAATGATACGGAGTAGGAAAAAAACGATTGCTTTATTTATGCAGGATTTTTATATAATCATTTTCAAGGACAACTTGACAAGTTAAGTGTCTAACAGGGTTATAGGGATAGGTTTTTGTGAGAATGTGTGTGTGTTCAGTAGGAGATATCTTTGTTGACTTCTCTGAACATTTTTCAGTAAATTATTATGGGGAAGCTAAATTAATTTTATTAATACTATTTGGGAATACGCTTGAATGAAGTCAACTTAGTACGCTGTTTGATATTTCTTCCAAAACATCGCATGACCTATAGGAAATTTATTTCAATGTTTATAATCCCTGAAGCCACATTCCATATCAAAAGGATGCCCCTGTGTTACATACAAATCAGAAATATGATTGAGATTAAAGAGGTATAGTGAGTCAGAAAAAGAAACATTCATTATGAAAGACAGCGTACAGCACAGGTTATGCGATCGATTGATACCTCTGAATTGAATAATTGAAAACAATGCCTTATTGTTCCACCATTCTTACACGTCTGCTACTTTATCCAGATGCTCACCATCAAAATAAAAATAAGGTGTTTGCTTTTACTTGATCTACATGCCATTATTAATCTAGTCCCATCTTTTGACTTTATAAATGAGTATCTTTAGACACAAAGAAGGGATTTTTTTCAATGTAATTATTAGCATTCGTGTTAGAATTCCAGTCACTTGGTTTCAATTTAATTGCCTTCCTGTCATACAAGTCCTTCTACGTACCAGGCATTTCTTATATATTGTGGTGCGGTGAGTACAGTACAGAAGGTGGTGGAACTATCATATATCACAGTAAGACAGAGAAGGGGAGATCTCATAATAGCTCCTTGAGGTTATTAAGATTTCATATTCAGTTATACAAAAAAGCCATCAGTTTCACAAACTGTTTATATGACAGAGTAGGTGCCTGTTCAAGAAAAAAGTGCTTAGTGTGTGGGAAGAGGAGAAAGAAAAGAGATGGGGGATAATGACATTGTGAAAGTCCTTGAGTACACTAAGCCTGGTGCTCCTGGGGACCTGGAATAATGGTAGGTGGGAGAACACAGGGGGAGGATTTTTTTTTCTTTGTTCTCTCTAACACTTTCTCCTTACGAGCTTTGAAATTTGGAGTTTAAGGGTAGGTACCATCACACAAAGGTGGCAAAGGGACAAGATGTGAACGTGGTGATCACGGCATGGCACTAATTTCCTGTACCCCTCCGTCCCTAATAGACAGTGAATAGGCAGGCTTGCAGCAAATAGGATTTACAGCAATGGGGCCCAAATACCTCTAGAAAGGGAGAAGGTAAATAAAGCTGGGACAAATGGTCAATTGCCAACAAACACTGCTCCTAAATAAGCAATGCCCTGTCTCTAATTGTTCATTTATTCCACAGATTTAGTGACTGTGCAAGTTACTGTGATTGGCTCTGAAACCCTTTGCTAGGGCCTCTGCCCTAAATTTTATCAAATATTACTCAGAGAACTGAAAAAAAAGGTTACTTTTCCAGTAAACCATTAAACCTATCCTTCCTAAAAAGTTCTCCTTAGCCTGTGCCTTTTCAGTCTATAATTGAGATCAGCAATTATCTAGTTAAGGCAATAGGAGCAGTCTAATTAAAGTTTCAAGGTGCACTATTTTAATTGTAGAGACGTATTTCTCTCTATACAATATTTATGTGATCAGAAAATGTTTTATAGAGTAAATTTTGACATACTAATTTTTAAGGTAATAGAAAAGCATGTTTATTACATACAGGGATCTGCAATGAATCATTTTGAAAAGGAAAGGATTTCACTGAAATGTAAATAAAATCCTTCATTTAATGTTTAAATAAAGAGGCCTATGGACCACTTGCAAAATCACCTGGAATTAAAACCAGATTCCTGAGCCCCATCAAAACTTATTAAATTGGAAGTTTAAGAACCATAGTCCTAATTTATTTTACTGTGTACTGCATACATGGATTTTTATTTATGAGCTTTATTAAAAGTATAGGATTATTTAGAGATAATTGTACATGGCTGAAGAGGCAACTGCAAAACAAAGAGGTCTGCCTAAACAGATATGTTTCATATCTACCCTGGAAATTGAAAACGTGACCTTCTGTTTTTAAGACATTTGGGGAAGCCATGAAAGTTGGGTTATAATAATGATGATAGTTTATCCCACGGGTTCACCCTCCTTCGTTCTTTGTATGCGGAAGATATAGAGATATTCTGCAATAAGTGAGATAATTGAGTAAGCCTACAGATTGCCTATGTAAAACTTCAGTTACGAGGTGATTGGAGGATAGGCATTGTTAGTTTTATAAAAATGTGTTTCAGAAAGCCATTTCAAATATCTGTCATGATATTCTCAGACACAAGACAGAGATGTGTGAGCTGAATGATAATTTGGTTAAGCAGATGCAAAGCTGGTTGAACCACTGTATAAAGAGTGTGTGATTAGTGGATCAGTTTTACCCTGGCAGGGGGACCCGGTTGGTGTGCCAAAGAGCTCTGTACTCAGCCATGTCTTGATGAACATTATTATGAATGACTTGTATGAAGATGTAGAAGGCAATCCTGTTATATTTGCAGATCTCACAGAGTTAAAAACTGTAAAATAGCACTGAAGTCCTAAAGTAAATTGACTGGCTGCAATGATGGACTGAAATCAGCAGGAATGCATCTGTGGCCAGGGAAAGTCCACAGCAAGGCTTGAGGCAAGACTGTAAAGTCAGCATTTGACAATTCAATCCCTCATATAAAAAGAATAAAAGCAATAATAATGTTTTATTTTAGGCATTACAGTGTTCAGGTATTCATCTACATGGTTATGAATATTACTTATTTAATCCTTAAAACAGGGCTAGGAAATAGGTCCTATCATTCCCATTTTACAGATGAGAAAACCAAGGTAAAGACAAGTAAAGCTACTGTCTATAGGTCTTACAGCCAGTAAGTAGAGAGGAGGTGTGAACAGAGTACAAGCCATCTAATTCTGGAGACACTATGCACATATTCTGCATTCAGATTTTAAAAAACAAATACATAAGCATAGGTTGTTAGGGGAAACATGGTTTAATGCCCTTAAGTGAAGTTTTATTTGACAGAGAGTTCAATCTGAGACATCAATGTTGCCAGAATGATTAATGTTGTCTCAAGCAACATTTGTGGAAGAAATTTATGTAGAGTTAGAGGGAGAATATTACTGTGCTCCTATATGGTGTCATTCTGCTTTAAATTCATTCATATTTTACTTTTATGGTCTCCACACTTCTTGCATATATATTGACATCGATAAAGGTTCTTAATTCATTAATGAAGAAACAATAACATAAAATAAAATATGGCACAAATTGAGCTCAATACACAAAATTATGAGAAAATTTGAGCAATTAAATAAATCTGATTGATGAAGACAGTAATCTAGATAAAGTGAAATTACAGCCTGTGACTTAGGCCATTCATTTTTTTCCCAAACATGTTAATGTACAATTATCACATTGTCAAATGGATCAACTAGGTGATCTTCACATTCCCAAATAACCAGAACTTCTTTTAATAGTCACTTCATTTGATCAAATAGTCAAATTTTTCTTTTTAGTTGAATGCTACTGGTACAATTATGTTATGAAAAAATGAACTTAGATTTAGTTGGCTTCAATTTATTCTGAATATTTAGGATTAACAAATTTATCAGATTTTAGTTTTGAATTTTAAATTGAGGATTGGATTGCTGAATTCCCTGCTACTTTTTGAAGGTATTATTTGAATGCTAAATGCCCTTGCAGACTGTTTTCTTTATAGTATTATAGTTCGGGGTAAATGCAAAGCTTGTATTTTATGGCATTGAAATTGAAATTTATATGCTTTCTTATATTTCGATAATGATGGAAAGTAAAATTCTATTAACAAAATAATTTTGAAAGCAAATTCAAAAAGATTCTGGAAACAAACTAAAGTTCAAATTTCAGTCTTCTCAACTAGGAATCTGTACTGCATCCCATATTATTACTCTGTTATATATCCCTGATTTTATAATTCGTGTGGCAGATTATTTACACACACAAAAAAAGAAAACTCCAACATAGAATTCAGACTATGCACACGACACACAGAAGCTTCCTCTCTTAAATTTCGCCTTGTTAGGTTGTTTACCTTTAATCTCTGCCCCAAAGTTAGACAATAGCTGTGCTCAGTATACTTCTTCCAGATTATTGGAACAGGTTATTTTTGCAGCGTATTCCCTTGTATAATAAACTACAGAACCTATACGTTAAGCAAAAATTAAGTACAATAGTTCTATTTTTAAACATGAAGACAATACTAATTACAATTCTCCAGATAAACATATGTAATTATAGTAATTACGATTCAACAATAACTCACTGGTACTTACTATTATAAACTCATAAACCATTATTCAGTACTCTATAAAATTCAAAAATCTAATTGAAAGTGCTAGTTTAGCATAATTCCCACAAGCCATCATTCTTTAATATTCTGGAATGAATGAGGTTTGCGTTGAGCTATTAATTGATACTGACAAGCAATAACCACTGGAATGAAACTGCAATTATGAGTGGCAATTAATCACATTTGCTGTCATCTCTGGTGTCAAACAAAATTCAATAATCTTCTAAATAGTTTTAAAAAGTTTTTACCTTTTATGTTTCAGTTCACTTAGTGGAAATCTAAAGCAGTTTCCTGGTATAATCATGTAACACCCGAAGTATATTTCTGTAAAATATGATATTGTATTTTCATAGTTAAAAGGGCTTTTATTTTTCTTCTGAAATTATTTTCAGAATAAATCTGTGTCTTTCCAGACTAGAAAAAAATCTCCTCATCTCACCTCACACCTGCCTTATCTCAGCACATCTTTTTGACTCATAGATCACCTTCAGACACAGCAGAAATTGCACATGCAGAAGAAACTCTGAGGAGGAGAAACTTGAGTAAGCATCATTAAGGCCTTGGGATCATTTGAGAGGGAACTTTTAGAAGCTTCAATTGATCAATGTCTCTTTGAATTGGGGCAAGGAGGCAGCAGGATTTAATTTGCTTTCCCTCATTATTTCTAATTAACAGGGCAACTAGCAACATTCTTTTCCTCTAACTTAAGGCATCCATACACCAGCATCTTCCCCCAACCTACTGGGTCTCTTCGACAGTAGGGCTCCTTTTGTCACCTAGACTGTGACCTTAGGAATAAAACATATGGAGGTGTTCATTGTAAAACTGAGCCAGGCCACCCACCAAATGATCACATCAAGGGCAGTATTACAGCAAAGACCCAATTCCAGACAAATGAAGCACTCTGTGCAAAGTGGAGGCAGTGACCTCAATAGGCAGATGTGTACCAGATATGCACCCAGACACACGGGCTTTACTTAAATATTCATGAATTTTGATCTTTGGTTGATGAGACATGGCTAAAATGAGGAAGCCTTGTTTCATTTTATACACTTACAGTTTGTGACAAATTTAATGTACTGGAATAGTTAATCCTCAATAACCTAAGAAAGGAAGCAAAGCATCTGTTCACGCTATATCCCAAATTTTGAAAAATCTTTTCTGGAAGAGTCTTCCCATAAAGCTAAAAATGTCAATAATTTTAAAAAGTGGAGGTTTATATCCTATAATTTAAAACTTGAATAGACATAAAAAAGTTACTTATTTAGAAATATTTCTGAGCAGATAGCATTTATATATTTCCCATGGAATGCTATTAAAGTGAAGGGACTTGCTAGCAAGCGGACATTTAGAGAAGGAAAGAACATTATGCTAATTGCCTATATGTGTTAATATTGTAAATGGAATGACCTTCATTTTGATTATTCTGTTTTTCCCTTAATTCTGTTTCTACTAATTGCATTTATGCTTATTATTGACTTCTAATATCATAATGTGATAATGGTCAAGACTTAGATTCCATACTGTTTTAAAACTACCTTAATATAAAAGACATTTTCTTTCTTGTTTCTTATGATTCTGATACAACTAGATTATGGTATCCTTTTGTTTGTTTTTCAAATGTCATATAATTTCTACTCTTATTTTGGATTCTTTTTTTTTTCTCTTCTTCCTTTTTGCCTATTGCCTCCATGGTTGTAATTTCCTAAAATTTCAAGGGTCTAAATTACTTCATTCAGCCAGTCAATTATTTTCAGTTCTCTGAAGCTGCATGTTTTGGCTAACTCATGCTGGCATGTATACTGCAAAGAAAACTTGCTTAAATTCAGAATTGCCTCAGGAGTAGTACTGTAATTCTTATGGTTGATTAGAACTGCTAGTTGCCCTTGACCTTTGAAAAGTCCAAGTTAAAAAATCTTGTTGCATAGGTTGGAATTTCAGTTTATAACTTGAGTTGTAATCCGGGCACCTGATCAGAGACCATGTGCTTCCGGAGGAAACCGGAGCACGCTTCCGGGTGAGATGTTATGTGCAGGACTCAAGCAAGATTTCTCTTCTTTCCTAATTAAATGCCAATCCTGCCTTTGTCTGCATGTTACCCTTCAATCAGAAACATAGAGCACTCCGAGAGTATATCTTCTACTTGCGCTCTCCAGGCCTATCAAAAATCTGGCTGCCATAAGTAATATTAAATAGAGAGAGTTAAGGGAAATGCTCTTTCTAGATGGTATGAGTTCCAGCCTCATGTCAAGTTAGATGATTGGAGAAGTGCACTTCTGAACTACGTGAGATTCCCCCACTATGGAGTTACCTATACAGAATTATGTTTTAATGTGAATGCAGAGACATTTATTGAGGACAGAATCCAGAAATGATTATGTAAGGAACCCTTCTGTGTTTTCTGTTGAAGTTGCCATCTGATGTGCTGTTTAACATCCGTTGTAAAAGTCCCCTTTCACCCTGTGGTGAATTTCCTTCAGAATGTGATACCCGGAAGAAATGTATCTCTTGAAGATAGAATCTTCTTTTTACCAGAATGAGAATTATATAACTTAACAGTTTCCAAAATAGTTTTAAAAGAAAATTATTGTGGAGGATGTTATTATGTGTGAAAATCAAAAAAATCTATGCCTGTGAAACTAAATTTGTTTAACAATTGAAAACAGATTCAAAAATTGAACAGATTTCTTTTTACCATAGGATGTCTTCAGAACTTTGATTTGCTAATGTGTACTGAAAGTCTCCAACAAAAAGATTTAACAGCCATATTTCCCAAGCTCATTCTATTATCTAACCCTTTGTTTTCAGAATGCTGATTAAAATCTTTCTAAAGAACTAAAGAAAAAAACTAAAGAACATGGCTTTGAATAACAGTATGTAATTTTTTGCATTAATTTTTTGACTTAACTGCTAAGAAGCACAAAGCTAAATACAGTGCTCAGAGTATTCAAAATACCTCTTTAACTAATATAATATATCCTTCATTTACATTAAAAATTATAACACTTTTTTATTAGCCACTACAATATCTTGGAAGCAAATAAAGTATAAACACATGAAACTATAAAAGCATTTAGCATTATTGAAAATACCACAATACTGTGTATAACTCTATGCCCACAAATTTGATAATACAGACGAAATGCACTCATTCCTTGAAAGACACAATCTGCCAAAACTCACACAAGTAGAAATAGACTTCTACTGTTAAAGAAATTGAATCAATAATCAATAATCTTCCAAAGAAGAAAGCACCAGGACCAGATTGGTTCACCGATGAATTCTACCAAACATTTAAGGAAGAAATTATACCGAATATCTACAATCTCTTTTAGAAGACAGAAGCAGAGAAAATTGTTCCTAACTCATTCTATGAGGCCAGCATTACCCTAATACAAAAACAGTCATAGACATTATAAGAAAAGAAAACTACAGACCAATATGTCTCATGAAATTAGATGCAAAAATGTACTCCAAAATATTAGCAAATTAAATCCAACAATGTGTAAAAAGAATTACACCACGGACAAGTGGGATTTATCCTAGGTATGCAAAGCTGATTCAAAATTCAAAAATCAACTAACATAATCCATTACATCAACAGGCTAAAAAAGGAAAATCATATGATCATAACAATAGTTGCAAAAAAAGCATTTGAGGAGGAGGAGGGGATGGGTGAAATCATACCTAATGGGTACAATGTACACTATCTGGGTGATGAACACACTTACAACTTTGACTCAAGCATTACAAAAGTGATCCATGTAACCAAAAACATTTGTACCCCCTTAATATTTTGAAATAAAAGAATTAAATTAAAACATGATGCTGTTTACATTGGCACCACTCAAAATGAAATATGTAGATATAAATCTAATAAAATATGTACAAGATCTGTATGAGGAAATCCAAAAAGCTCTAATGAAACAAATCAAAGAAGAATGAAACACATAGAGAGATTTCATGTTAATGGATAGGAAGATACAATATTGCCAAAAATGTCAGTTCTTCCCAACTTGATTTATAGAATCAATGCAAACTCAATCAAAATCCCGGCAAGTTATTTCATGAATATGGACAAAATGATTCTAATGTTTATATGGAGAGGCAAAAGACCCAGAATAACCAGCACAATGTTAAAGGAGAACAAAGTCGGGTGAATGGAGCTACCTGACTTTAAGATATACTGTTAGCTTCAGTAGCAAGATAATGTGGTATTAGTGAGAGAATACACAAACAGATCAGTAGAACAGAACAGAGACCCACATAAATATAGTCAATGGATCTTTGACAAAGGAATAATCACAACAAAAATGGAGCAAAGATAATCTTTTCAACAAATGGTGCTAAAACTGGACATCCACATGCAAAAAAAGAAGCTAGAGAAAGACTTTAAATTTTTCCTAAAAATTAAGATGGATTATAGACCTAATTGTAAATCACAAAACTATAAAACTCCTAGAAGATAACATAAAAGAAAACCTAGATGATTTTTGGTATGGCAATAACTTTTTAGATACGACACCAAAGATATGATTCATGAAAGAAATAGTTGATAAGCTGGACTTCATGAAAGTTTAAAACTTCTGCTTTGTGAAAGACAATGTCAAGAGAATGAGAAGGCAAGACACAAAGTGGGAAAAAAATATTTTCAAAAGATGCATCTGATAAAAGACTATTATCTAAAATATACAAAGAACCCTTAAAACACAACAAGAAGAAAACAGATGACACAATGAAAATATGGGCCAAAGACCTTAAGCCATGCCTCATTAAAGAAGATATTCAAGGGCAAATAAGCATATGAAGAGATGTTTCATATCATATGTCATCAGGGAAATGCATATTAGATCAATGGGAGACCACTATGTACCTATTAGAATGGCCCAAATCTAGAAAACTGACATCATCATATGCTGAGGAGGATGTGAAGCAACAGGAAATCTCATTCATTGCTGGTGGGGGTATAAAATGGCACAGGAATTTTGGAAAACAGTTTGGCAGTCTTTTTTAACAAAACTAAATATACTTTTACCATACGACAATGGTGTTCCTTGGTGTTTACCAGTAATTGTGTTCCTTGGTAATTACCCAAAGGAGTTGAAAAGTTATGTCCACACAAAAACTTGCACACGGACGCTTGTAGCAGCTTTACTCACAATTGCCAAAACTTGAAAGCAACCAAGATGTCCTTCAGTAGGTGAAGGATAAACTGTGGTACATCCAGACAATGTAATATTATTCAGTGCCTAAAAGAAATGAGCTATCACACCATGAAAAGATATGGAGGAAACTTAAATGCACATTACTAAGCAAAAGAAGCCAATGTAGCAAAATGCTACATACAGTACGATTCCCACTATATGACATTCTGGAAAAGGCAAAACTATGGAGACAACAAAAAGATCTGTGGTTACCAGGGTAGGGGAGAAGCAGGGATGAATAGGAGCACAGAGGATTTTTAAGGCAGTGAAACTACTCTGAACGATACTATGATAGTGCATATATGTCCATTAAACCCTTGTCCAAACCCATGGAATGTACAACACCAAGAGTGGACTCTAATGAAACTATGGACTTTGAGTGATGTTTCAATGTAGGTTCATCTGTTGTAACAAACGTAGCTCTCTGGTGGGGATGTTGATAACCGGGGAGGCTGCACATGTGTGGGGGCAGAGAGTATAAGAAATCTCTACACCTTCCTCTCAATTTTGCTATGAACCTAAAATTGCTCTAAAAAAGAAAAGTTGTTAATTAAAAAATAAAAAATCCCACAACAATAAAACATTAACCAAAACATACATAGATAGTGAGAGTAGATATTTTTTCAAAATTCAATTTACTCATCACTGTCACTGTCATTTCACTTTACTTAAAATACAAAACTCTGAGAATGATCCTTTTGTTCAAATGCTACAAAGAGCTTAATACATCCTTGAGATGGCCTTGGATTATCAAAACTAAATAAAACTTCCATGCATAATAAAAGACAACTCCTATATTTAAATCAGAGGATTACATTCATTTGAACACCATTTGAAAAATAATCAGGTGTTATTATCCACAGTCTTGCAGATTAATTCTATTTCTTATTTTTTTTAAAGTTTTAAAATGCAGTTTCCTAATCACCAAAGTCATTGTCCTAATATCAATTTAATATAGTCACACTTTCTTCAGCTTCAAAAAAAGAGATATATTCATATCCTATGCAAGGAGGGGATCATCATTCCCCTTTAAAATTCAACTCCTTCACAAGTGCTGTCTCAAACCTATGTCCACATGAATCATCAAAGAGCTTATTAAAAATGCAGATTCTATGCACTATTTCCTAGGGATTCTGATTCAGTAAGATTGAATGAGGTATTAGAATCTCCACCTTTAAAAACTACCCAGGTGATTCAGATGGTAGTTCATGGTCCAATATTCAAAAATTGCTGTTCAAGAGCATGTTACTGGGAGAGACCAATTTTATTGTATTTAAATGCAATTTCCCTCCCGCTCCAAGAGGACATAGCCACCGGTACTGCTTGGGAAAGGATTTATGGGTGACTCATCACAGCATAGAAATGTCCTTCCCTCCTTACTTCATAACCCCTTTTACTCCCATTCCCTCCATGCTCAAGCGTGCTTGAAGCCTAGAAGTGTGGGCTCTACTTTCAATATTGGTATTAATTAGTTATATGGCCCAGTTAGCAAATCCTATAACTTTACCAAACCTTATGTTATTCAAATAAGGAGACTGGATTACATTATTCCTAAAATCACAACTGGCTTCAAAATTCTTTGAATCTGTTGTAAACTTGATTTTTCTTTTAGTTTTCTATCCATTTTATTTTATCTAAACCATATGTTTTCAAAATGAGCTGTAAAGGCAGTTTCTCTGATAACCTGAGACTTATTTTTTTCACAGTATCACATACTGTCTTCATTCCTTTTCAGAGATAAGACACAATGTGAAAAATTAGAGAGCATCCCATCTTTAACCAGAACTCAGTATTACTCCTCTTAACACCACGTGGATCAGTGAATGACTTGGTAAGCCCACCAGTGCAGAAGAAAGATTTACATTCTGAAGCAGGAAAAAAGAAATGCAGAAAAAAATGATTGAATGCATTGTGGGGTTCCCCCCACCTTTCCTTGAGTGGGCAATGTAGATGCAATCTTGTCGTTTGCAAAGGTTTAGACTGAATATAAAACTACTGTAAAAGGGATACCAGCAAATAGATTTGATTCTCCCTTTCCTTGGATGCAATTTCAATAAACACTCTTCTCAGTCTCTAGTCAAGCCAATGATGACTATTTACATAGAACAGAAAAGTACATGATGTCCATTTGTTTTGGGTAGGCTAAAGAAGGTGACAAATGCCCTCGGTCTCCCATACCAGCTACCAAGGAAGAGCAACATACATCTAGCAGCTGTGGGATGAGGTGTGGTCCATGATCACCGTGGTAATCTAGAACAGAGCTGGGGCTACAATGCAGGGTTCTCCACTCTTACATTCTGCCTTGTAAAGAGCAGAAAGAATGAACCTCAGCTGCTCTGTGTCCTGCCAAATATTGGTTTATTCTTGAGATACAAGGCATAATGCTTTTCTGTTCTACTAAAACTTTTAGAGCCAAGCAATTTAGATATTAAGTAATATATAACAAACATAAAATTTCAATCAGGTAGAGTAATTTCCATTCTATGGCCAAATATTTTATTACTTTGCATCAAGATGATATGATTTTAGTTGAGAAGGTAAAAATATACATAAATTTTTATTAGAAAAGGTGACATTTTTGGCAACAAAGAATACTTTGGTGGTCTGTGTTTATAATTTACAAAAGGATACAAAGCAAGATGTTTAAATGAAAATGGCTTTGATCACATAACCCATCTCTAAACTCACTTTGCAAGCTACTTTGAGGTATATAAACAGAATTTTAAAAAACTAGTACATTTGCATTTATATAGATAAATGGCTTGTATAGGCAGTAATTCTGGCAGGAGGTATATATTATATTCTACAACGTACAGTGATCTAAAATATGTAGCCAAGTGGTTTAGTTTTAAGGGACAGATTCTAGAATCACAGACATCCAGAACTGAACACTGGCTGGACTCACAGGCACAATTCCTTATTTCTCCAAGCATTTTCAGTTCACTAGGTTTCATCTGTCAACAGACATAACATTACCTACCTCTTAGGGTTATTGTGAGAACTAAATACAATATTCCATTGCAGGAAGTTGGCACATAGTAAGGAGTAAATCAGTTCTTCCACAAGTGGACAATTATTCCTAAGTGGCATCCTGAACAGAGAAATGGCAAACCTAGAATGTTCCTTCCCCCATGAAGTTACAGTGAACGAACATTTCCCAACTAAGGGCATCACTGACTAGTGACAATGAAGGAGAAATAGTTTATTCACCATGCCAATTCCTGCAACTCTTTGGTAAATACTGCTTCATTGTCTTAGCTCGAGACTTTCATAAAGCAGTGAGACTCTTAAGCTTAAATATTTTGATCAAAATAACACTTTTTTATTGAAATTAAGAAGACAAGTTTTACGAACAGTGGGATTTGTGAAAGATTCTATAAAGACCTCCTCACGTTACTTTAATCTCCCCATGGTGTCCTTATATTACATTTTTAATACCTCAGCTTGCATGCTTCATAATAGTTTACTAAAAAATTATACATTCTCGTTATTGTACACTGTAGATGGATAAACAGATAAGTAGAAATTTTCTATATTAAAATATTTTCAAGTGCTTCATTCAGTTCTCACAAGTGTTTAGTCTCTTCTATTCCAATGCCTTATTTGTGCTCAGTTTTAAGCATTGTGGTTAAATCAGTATGCTTTATATCTAACCTTTGAGTAGGTGAATGCTCCATAATTATGATTTTTAATATAGGCTGGTTAATGTTGCTGAATTCTCCCATATAGAGTGATTTTTCTTTCCATTACTTATCCCTCTGCTTACCAGTGAAAACGTGTAGCTTTATTGTGTTATAAGGGTAAAAACCACAATTCACAAATAAAGTAACAATTTGGCATTGGTTACTTCTAAGTTGTCCCTGGGATCCACAGAATAATCCTTGGAGATTCCATCCTGTTGAAATAATTCATATTTGACTAAAGTCAATAGTTAGAGAATGGTGCAGCATGCATTCACAGAGTCTGGTATTTCATTATCCTCACTGAGCCATTGTTCATGTTGGTATAATCAAAATCCATTCAGACTCAGATGATTATTCAATACACTTTTGAAGGATTCCATTCTCCTTTCATCCTTAGTGCATTCCCCAAGGAAATAAGCTATATTAACGCACCATATGGTAAATGGAATCCATCATAGCACCATATTGTATCTTCTATCATATGCTATTTCACAATGTGACACGCCGAAGTTCTTTTCTAATGAAGACTGTAACTCCTAATATAGATTTGGCAACATCACTTTCTTTTCTTCCCCTTTCACAGGCATTCCTGTCATTGCCATTAGCCTATTTTCATGTCTGAAGAAAAGCCTGTGTTTCCTCCTGGAATGCAGCTTTTATAACAGCGTATAAAAGGAAAATGTAAGCAAAAAGATGAAATAGCTCCAGATGTGGTAATTCAGTGACAAGTAGTTGAGCTCTATGCTGGTAAGAAGAAAATACCCATAAAAGATTGAATTTTACTTTATTGTAGAAACATGGTATAGTGGAAAGAACAGGGACTTTGCAGTTCTAGCTTAGCTTATGACTAGTTGTGTGACCTGGGGGGAAATTACTTCTGAACTCAGAGAGATAAGTACACTCACTTCATGAGACTAAGATAAGATTTATGTATGATAATGTGTGCAAAATTCCCAGAGCATGGTGTCATGCACAAAGTTAAAGTGCAATATGTCAATAACTGTCTATTCCTATGCTTCTCCACCCCCTAATGCTTCCCTGAGATTTTCCCAACAGATTGGATGGCAACCGTGACTTTGAACACTGAAGCATATACATACTATAACAGTCTTTCATTCATTGGGTATAGTTCACTTACTTGAAATACAAGTCTATTATACAAATTAGATTTGTATATCACTCAGCACTTCATGTCATTTTTGTGTCTTGTATTTTATGGTAGAAGACTCAGAAGGTAGAGCCATGCTTCTCTTACCTTATGTTTCATTGCCTGATATAATGTATGTGATTCATTAATAAAAGTTTTATGATGAGTTGCGCAACCATTTTTATGGTAACCAAATGGCGAGGCGTGTAAAGAAATACTACAAAAGGACACAAAGAATTAGCTTTGTCTACTAATGGTGGTAGGTAGGTTTAAAGTAATCTTAAAGCAAATAAGCACACAATTTTTTGGGGAGATTTGTTATGAGTTTTATGGAGTAGCAATGAAAATCAGGTGTGAGATCTAAATTGCTAAAATATTCTTTATTCTCATTGCATATGCTTATTTTTTTTCATATCAGCTCTGTAATAGAGGAGAAGGAAAAAGAAGAAAAGTAAGTATATGTATATTAGGAAGGAAGGCAACAGGCAGACTATCTGCATAATGCTGGATCCTAAAAGAGTATTGTTTGAGACAATCCTTAGTGTTACCTTGGTCTGTTAACTGGCCATCCAACCATCCAGCCACTACTTACTGAACCCTCAGTGAGCTGACGCCGGGGGAGGTGTTTCTCTGCTGGATGATGTTGTCTTCCTTACCAATCATTCTTTATTATAGATAGGAGGAGATTATTTAACAACCTGTATAGCATAGCAACTGACTATTCAGGAAAGACATTTCTTAAGTGTTTACTACCAGTTAAGCATGATAATAAATGTATCTAAATATATTATCACTGTTTATTCTCTTAAATACCATGAGATAAGCAGTGTACTTACTCCCCTTTTGCATATGAGGAAACTGAAGTTTAGAGAAACCATTTGCTCAAAATCATACAGTTTGCATGTGGAAGAGTCAGAACTGGAATCTAGGCCAGTGACCAGAGGACATGCTCTTAACTAGGTTTTACTGTTACTCTCCTAATAAACACAGGTCTCTTGGAGGCAAATCCATAACACAGTGAGTCATGGTACAGTTGAAATGCCTGATGGGTGCCCTTATTTTTTGACATTTTGCCAGTACAGTTGTTGACTAAATGTACCATATAATTATGCCTCTCATATCTGTCCTTTTTACCTTTTTTTTAAATCATTAGGAAAAGTGATTGCAAAATTTGTTTTCTGAATTTCTGAAAATTGCCTCAGCTTAAGTGTTTGAGAAAAATGCTTTGATGATTAACAGCCTCATATCCATAGTTATAGTTCCAAAATTATGAGTTTAAATTGTGTCCAGGAAAAAGATCTGGCTTCTATTACTAAGAAAAATGAACCATGGCAGGAAATCAGAGCAATTCAGGTCTAAAAAAGATCTAAGCCTCTGTCTGGTCCAGACTTACCATTTTATAGATGGCACAAAGGCCTAGAAGAGGTCCTTGATTGTGCCCGGGACGCATTGTTAGGCAGAACTGGGACTGGAACACACCCATGGGATTCTGCAAGTTTTCTAGGGGGTAAAATAGAAAGAAATCCTGACTGGTAGTCAGGGGTCCCTTAACTTGAAGTCTGCCACTAAACAGCCATCTTGTCTTCGGGTAGTCACTTAGGCTCTCTCACTTTCCTCATGTAAAAAGAAGAGTTTCTTACTATTTGCTAATTCTTAACATCTTATTAACCTGAGTTTCATTCTATCACAGTCAATTTGGTTATGTCAGATAGCCATTTTTATCATTCACTCATATTTTAAGCCTACCACCATTCTGATTCAGAATACTGCCCTCATGTGCTTTTCTGATATGCTAAGATCTAAGTGTTTTTTTAAATTTTGTTATTGTTAAGGACCTTTCAAAAATCTGACATTCTTATCTAAAACAAGGTAGCTTAAAAATTATTCTCTGCATAGGGATCAAATATCTAAGTAATGGTAATATAATAAATATTGGATGACATGTTTTGATCATATAATCAGGGATAAAATAGCACCTACCAAAGATGTTTAACAACACATTCAAGTACTGAAGACTTGATTAAGACTATTAAGGAATAAGAAATGAGAAGATAAAGGTGACCAAGGAAGAAACCCAAGGACTAGAAATAAGTTTCAAAAAAACCCAACAAAATGCTATACACTGCATGATTAAAAACTTAAAGAGAATATCTTGCTTGGAAATCCATGCCATTTATTAATAATATGCTTAGTCATGCCAATTGGTTTTCTCAGAGGAAAAAAATATTTCAGTAAAGGCTCACTAATATCTTTGGAGAAGGTCAAAGCCACCGCAGAATGAAGGAAACTAGAAACTCATCCCAAACTCCACTAAAATGCAACTTCGGTTTTGAAGAATTTTTTATTACAGTGAGGTGATTTATAATATTGGTTACAGTGAGGAAAAAGTGTTAATGATAGTAATGATGATAATAACAATATACACCTATAATGCATTTGATATGTGACAAGCTCTGTTCTAAAATATACATGAACACACATTAAATTTTGTGTTGTAAATTTATTTTACTACTTATCTGCTTTGTGTCAGTGCTACTAAGTATTAATAGTTTACCCAAGTTTAAAAAGATATCTTGCTTTTATATTCTAAATAAATAATTTTGTTTATTTTCATAAAAACTGATAAATGCAAGGTTGTATGATTCCGGGTCTCCTAAATTTTACATGCAAATGTCTTTGTCTAAACTGCTGTGCTTGCTATGTACCCTAGAATCAAGAAATGTCAGAACTGAAGGGGAAATTGGTAATCATATACTCAAGGAATCATCAGTACCAAGAAAATGAGGGCATTTTAGAGCTGAGACATTGCAGGGCCAAAGATGTGAAAAGTCTTTTACGGTTATCCAGTAAGTTGGGGGCAAAGTTAAAATACTTCTCCTTGCTTCCAGTACAGCGAATTTTCCACTGCAGGCAAAACTGATGTAGCTGCAAGCTCTTAGCAGTAACAAGCAATGAAGATAAGGCTCTAAGAAGAACAAACAGCTTCCTTACAGTGAGTCTTTAAAGCCCTGGAACACAACAGAAATGTTCCAAGTTTGTCTAATCTACTGGGAAGAAGGATTATTTCAAATAAAATAGCCAAATTATAGTGTAAGGAGTCAGCTCTGGGGACTCCAGAACCCTTCTCCAATGTCCCTACCAGTGTGCTCCCGGACCTCCACACAGGGGAGGCACAGTGCCACTTCTCATATATCTACTTTAGTCGGGTCCAAATCACCCCTACTCTTGAGCAGGGCTGCTGCTAGCCCATACTGTGCCTCCTCTGGGTGGCTGAATTAGAAAAAGTCACCTCACCTGGGCAATTTGCGGCTCCTCAGACAGGAGATGCCTGTTCCCCTCACCCAGAAGAATGCAGACAGCCCCCAGAGGGCACTGCTTAGAGAGCTGACTGTTGGCTGATTCCAGCCCTTCCTGGTTTTTTGGCAGGGCACTTTCGAACAATCTACAAAACGCACAAGTCTACATGGTGATCTTGCTTTTAAATCTGTTGTCTGTCTCACGAATTCCCCTGAAGATTAGAATGCAAGGTCATGGTGGTAGAGTCCTCTATTGGGCAACAGTTACACTGCCTACTCTCTAATCTCAGAAAATAAATTTTTCTACACCTTGTGCAGAGGCAACATCACCACTCATGCCTTCTAACTCATCTCCTGCCAACTCAATCAGACAGTATATTTTTGCTTATTTATCTTCACCTTTTTCTGTATTCTGAAAAGGCAACTTCCTTCCAGCTTATAATTATTCTGTGACAGAGGCTGGTTAGCTATTCGCTAAAACTTTTCTCCTTTGCTCCTGGGTGCACAGGTAGATCACATTTTCCAGGCCGCCTTATAGTTAGGTGTGCTTTATGACTAAGATTTGGCAAATGGGCAAGGGGAAAAAACAACCAAGTGACACGTGGGCTAACCTATAAAACATCCTGCGCAATCCTGCATTGTCTCCATCTTTTCTCGTGTGCTGAAGATCCAGTGGAGGTCTGTGGGCCCTGGAGGATGGTAGGGTCACCAGATTGAAGGAGCTCGAGCCCCTGAACAACTGCAGAACTGGCCAGCCATGCCAACCCTCAGTGGATTCTAACAAAAATGAGAAAGTGTTTGGGTTCAGTTACTGAGATTTGGCAGTTGTTGCAGCAGCCGGCCTGTCCCCTCCAATGCACATCCTGAAACCTCTCGCAACTGAAAAGCTAAATAAAACATCTTTTGAGTGTATGTTACTTCATCACCATCTTCCAGATGCCACTTCCTCTCTTTCACCCCTTTCTCAACTGAACTTCTTAAAAAAGGCATCACCAAAGCCCCCTGCAAAATGCACCACTTTCCAACACTTACAAGGCACCAGCAAGGAGCCAGGCAACCATGAGAAGCTGCTATTTTTTATGTGGGATGGGAAATTCAATGATATCAAGTCTTCTCTCTCTACCCCAAAAGACATTCAAGGCTACAAGAAAATGAATATTAGCTCAGGGTTATTGAAATTTTAGAAATCATCATGCAATTTCTACCTACTGTGTTGTTATCATAGAATTGACTCAGGTTTCTGGGTCTGAGATACTTTGCTGCTGGAAGAGAACATGTGTAGTTTGTTTTTTATTCTTAGTCATATTGCCACAGGCTGTTTTTAAAAGAAAAGTAAGTTTCTGGACACACTACATTTTAGACCCTGAAGTCCAGAGTGCATGTTTTCAACTCCACCACTTTCCCCACCAAGTGCTCAGACTTTCATCTAAAGGATAATAAATTTAGTTAATTTTTTTTTGAATATGTATGCACTACACAAAATTACCTCATTATGTGAGATTAACTTGCACATTCCATCTGCTTTCTCCTATTCCCTCAGTGGATAGCAATGCAAAGAGATGGGAAGGATGTTTACTTTTGAGATTAGAACCACCTGGTATGGTTAACATTGAGTTGGTGGTAAGCTAAGTAGATTAATAACAAATTAAAAAATGGAAAGAAATATAATACAACTACAGATAATCAAAGGCTAGAGATGAAAATTGAGACTGATAAACTAAAAACCTTTAAAAATATTATGGAGAATATAAAATTACAAGGTAGGTCTACTACAGCTATTCATCAGATCAAAGAGTAAGAGTATAGAAGAGTATTTTTGAAGAATTTTTTTTTCCTCAAAACTACTTCGATTTTTGAATAACCTTATACATACATTAAAAGGGAAGTGAAATGATGAGCCTTTAACAGTAATAATATTTGAGGTTAAAAATTAGATTGGGAGAACCTCTTCGATTCTGTTTTCTTCTTTGCAAAATAGGGATACTAACACCTGCCTCACAAGTTTGGGAGTTACACACACACACACTCACACACACACACACACACATATTGCTATTTTTAACTGTTGTAAATAACTTACATTGATAATAAACATTAATAATTCATTTAATACAATTCTCTAAGTATTTACTGAGAAGTTTATGTGTTCTCAGTAATGAGTCAGAAATTATAAGTGATTCTAAGAAGTGATTGGACCCTAGTTTCAAGGAGAGTACAACATATTTGTATAGTCAAGACATATGCAGGAAGCAATAAATATTAATATAAAGTCACATGTAAGAGCGAATGTGGATTATAGATGATAAATAATACAAAATGAGAGGCAGGACTTGAACTGGCTCAAATATATTTCTGAACAGAGGTATTAACTACTAGTTAAGGAGCAAAAGATAAGTAAAACAAGAGACTCCCCAAGTCCTTTTAGATTTACCCTACTTCTAGAAATTTAGTTGGATAGATTTGTTTGCATTTGACAGAAAACCCAAATAACAGTAATCTCATTTCAGATTTAAGACAAAAACATATTTCTTACACACACGCACACACACACACACACACACAAACACACATCTGGATAGGCAATCCAGAGGTGGTACGGCATCTCTCGGTGTCAGACCCCAGGTTCTTTCTGTCTTAATGTTCCATTTCTACTGTCACCTCATTGTCGATAATGGCTGCTAGAGCTCCAGCCATACATACGCATTCCAGGCAGCAGGAAAGAGAAAAGATGGGGAAAGGGCCCACTCCTCCTCTTTTAAAAAAGTCACCCTAGAAATAACAAACCATTTCCACTTACTCCTCATGTTCAGAACTTATCACGTGTGCATACTGAGATGCAGGGTTTTGGAGAACTAAGAGTTTTAAGCATTTATTAGAGCAGAAATAGAGAATGGATACTGGGTGGCAGTGAGAGTGGAGGTGGGGTGGGAAGCCTCCGGTAAGCTTGACTTGTATTTTTTATCTCCTTCCCCACGGAGAAAACAAAAACACACCCATAGAAGACAGGAGCAGGGAGAAAGCAGATCTGGGCTCCCATTCTGGCTCTGTCGCCAATTTGGTAAGGCTGTTGCATCTCTCTCCATTTCCTTTTTCTTATCTGTACAACTAGGGCTAGATTCTTAAAGTGATTTGAAACTCTATAATTCTATCATGAGTCAAAGCAGACTGGTGAAGCTGGACCCAGTGACTTTATGAAATGGAAAAGGTTCAGGAGTTTAACATTTAAGAGATTAGATTAATAAATTTACTAGGTCATTGATTTAGAGAAAGGTTTAGAGTCCCAGTGATATAAAGGGAGGGGTTTCCTTCCTTGGTCCTGGATTACACACAGGCAGTGGAAATTTTCATTTAGAGATTGTTGATAAGAAGCTTCAGAAGCCTTGGCATGCAGAAAATTTCATGCGGCAAAGTTTGTGGATCCGATCCTTTTTGGCAGGTAGCCTCGGTAAAGCAAGAGAAAGAAATCAGAAGACCTTGATTTCTGTCCTGCCTTGGGCACTCACTGCCTCTTCGAGTTTTACCAAATCATTTTACTTCTTTGGGTAGCAGTTTTACTAAATGCAACTTTTTTGGTAGGTATCCCAACAAAATAATGTAACCCATAGGTCTTTCTGCCTTCCACTAAGGAATTTCATGGAAATTTAATATGCAGATATACATTAATCAGACAGGCTGGCCATGTGGGAAATAAAATGACCACTGATCTATTGAAACATGGCTGCTCCCAAGGTGGAAGCTTCTAGTAGTAGTAGCGGCAGCAACAACAACAGCAGACGACATCTGTTGCACAGAAACTTTATATGGTATTGAGAAGACCAGGGATGGGCTGCTATGGTGGGACTGAGCCAGTCCAGGTAATAGCTCAGCTTCCTGAGCTAGAGAGGGTTCATTTCCAGCAGCTTGCGTGCTCTTGGAGGTGGAGCAGGAGAACCCAGGATGTGAAGCTGAATGCTGAGGAGTGGCCGGGAGCATGGTGAGGCAAAGGAAAGTGAAGGATAAGGATGCATCTTGACCTTGAGTGGGTTTGACTCAATGAAGAAACGCTCTGGTGAAATAACATTTGTTTTTTGGTGCTAAGAATGCTTCGTTCTCCTTCAGGCTGGTGGTGTTGGAAGATGTTTGATTGCACCACAGAGGAATATGTAAATGGGAGGAAAAGTTCCAGGTTCAAAAAATATATATGAGGGATGTGGAGAGGTGTGTTTCTTCCACATTAAGCAGAAACCTCACACTATGAATTGGTGGGTGGTACATTTGGATGCCAGAATTACATAAGAGCTGAATCATACCTTCTTTTCAATTCCCTTTGTGAAGAATTAGCTTACCCAAAGAGAGACGTGGCTTTCGCCCTCTGGGATGTGATATCTAGGCTCCTGTCTTACTAGATAGGAGTGTCTTTGTTTGCCTCAGGACTTTGGTCACCAGACAGTGTAACGTGATATAAGATGGGGGCTTAGGAATACACAGGATCAGTTTCGACCTCTGGAGGAACTAGAAACTACAGGTATTATCCAGAACCTCTGGGGGGAGCTGGAGACTATAGATCAGCCACATGGACAGTACGTGACTGAGCCCCGGTGGAAACTCTGGACACCAAGGCTGAGGTGAGCTTCCTGGTTGGCAGTACCCTTTGAGTTGTGTCCACATCATAGCTGGGGCAAGGTAATGCTATCCTGGATTTCATACAGAGAAGGTGACTGGAAGCTCTGTATTCAAACCCTCCTCGGCTTTGCCCCATGTATCTCTTTCTTTGTCTGGATGTAATTTGTATCCTTTTCAGATTGAAAATCCCTAATCCAAAGTGCTCCAAAATCTAAAACTTCTTGGGCACTGATGTGTCACAAGTGAAAAATTCCACACCTCTTTCATACAGAATTTTCATTCACAAATTTATTAAAAATATTGTATAAAATTACCGTCAGGCTATGTGTATAAGGTATACATGAAACATAAGTGAATTTTGTGTTTTGACTTGGGTTCCATCCCCAAGATATCTCATTGTGTATATACAAATATTCTAAAATCTGAAATAAACCTGAACTCTGAAACACTTCTGGTCCCAAGCATTTTGGATCAGGGATACTCAACCTGTACTCTAATATAACTGTAATTTTAAGTATAGTGTTTTTTTGAGTTTTGTGAGTCATTCTAGCAAATTATTGACCCCAAAGGAGTCTGTAGGGACTTTGAATATGGAGCTAGCTGGTCTGAAGTGAGGGTGGCCCTGGTGACCCCTGAACTTGTAGCTGGTGCCTGAAATCAGGGCAGGCTTTTGGAGGACTTGTTTTACTGTCAGACTTGCTGCTTGACAAACTCATTGCAGTTGATATCAGACACGTTTTGTAGACTTGGCAGTCTGAAGGGCCGTGCCCTTACCACTGAGTTTAACTCTGAGTACTCCTCATTTAAAGTCTCCTTCCTCTTTAGGCTATGCTGGATCCTTGTGGTTGAAACCGTTAGCTGGCCATTTAACATCCATTGTCCTTTTCTTGACATTTTTTAAGAGCAGCAAAATACCTATCTAAGCCAGGTGTTGGATGAAGTTTTGTTGAAGTCAATCACGGCAATTCCGTTTTCTGTTCTCCCTTTAATCTGCGAGTCTCCATGTGATCGAGTTCTGGCCATTGAGCCCTAAACAGATTTCTGCTGGCAGTGCATTTATTCTGGGAAATCTTTTGCCTTCCTGATAAGAGGTGCATATAGTTTTTCCCTGGTACTGGTGTGTCTGCCTTGAATGCAACATGATGCCTGGAGGGCAGAGCATAAGGCTACAAGCCAACATGCTAAGGAGAGCTGGATTGAGCCTGGGGCACTAATGACATTTTTAAGCCACTGCATAAGTAGCTTTGGGCTACTTATTTCCAGACTTGTTGTTATGTGACAAAAATAAATATGTGTTTGTTCACAGCCAGTATACGTCTGATTCCCTGTTGTTTGTAGCCAAATGCACTTATAACAGGTACAAGTCCCCACAGAAAGGATAAAAAGGCGAAGGACTATATTCAAGGTCATAGGCTACACCAAGATCATGCCTTAGTTTCCTGACTCCTGCTCCAACAGTTTTTCCAATGCTCCTTTTCCGCTTTTATCCCTTATCTTATGAATGATAATAAGCTTAATGTTCTACGTACTATTCTATAAAGTAAACGAAATAACCTTCCAGTTACAGAAACTTTCAGTTATATATAGCTCAATGTTCTATTATCAGACCCTCAAAACAATAATCTAACTTGAATAATCAATTTGCTTTTTCATATTTTTTATTTTCTTATATTTTTAGTAAATCTTTTTCTCTTGACATTTACCAACTCCCATCACACCATAACTTATATATTCATATGTGGTGCAAAATCATATCATAGGCATTTATAGTAAAACCACTTTATTCCATCCACCAAAGCATTAATACTTTCAAAAAACTTTTAAAAGTTATTAATCTGATTCTCAGCTGCCTGAAAGCATTTAGGTAGTCCTTGTTGAAAGTGAATTTGTTTACTTGATTTAAAACAAATATTAAACTGACTATATTTTTGAGTAATTATTAAATAAACTTTCCTCACCATGTTCTGTTTATTTAAAAAAAAGAAGCATCTCTGTTTTAGAGGATAAATCCCATAGTTCTAGAGAATAAAGCCCATGAATTATCATTTTCCTCTGTTATTGACCTAGCTGAGAAGCATAATTAATGTATATTTGCCTTCCAAAAATCTGAACTAAATAACAACTTATAAATCTATCACTTTTCAGTTTCTCTAATTTCTTATTATTAATGTTTAATTGGGAAACCTCCTATGAGAATATTTACAGCTATGTTTTCACATCAAGAACTTTAAGCTCACACTTCAAAATGTTCTATTATGGAATATTTTAAGAAAATACAGTGTAAAAATAAAGAGACAATATACATGTAAAAGAAGCCACTATCAGTTTTTGAATCTACCTTTCTTTGCTTTCTTGTCACAAAAGAAAAAGCCTTAATAAAAAATCATATATAGATCTATAGAATATTACACTACTGAAAAGATTCTGCCCATCTTATGTAAACTATGCATTTCAAAAACAAGATAGGAGAAACAGAATTCTACTTTGTGGACTCGCTTCTTCATCAACATCCTGGCCATATTCGCAAACATTTTTGAGAATAAAGTACCTTTTATACAAGTACATCAGTATCATTCTGTATATTCCTCCATTTCTTTGTAAAAGCATTCTGTTGAATTCATATCTCATTATATTGGCATAAAAAGTAAAAGCTTCTATCTCAATGCATATTTTGTCCATAAAGAAGGAACTGTGCCTGTGGCTTTCTCCTTCTGGCAAATATAGAGATTTTCAGGAGGAAATGATAGACCTTGGCTTGACCACATTTTAAACACAATACAAACATATAGTAAAACCATCTGGGTTTACCATTGCAGAGAGTTAGTATTTTGTAGGATACCTCACAGAAGAATCACTTCTTTTTTTTTTTGAAACAGAGTCTCACTGTGTTGCCCAGGCTAGAGTGCCGTGGCATCAACCTAGCTCACGGCAACCTCAAACTCCTGGGCTCAAGTGATCCTTCTGCTTCAGCCTCCTGAGTAGCTTGGACTGTAGGCATGCGCCACCATGCCTGGCTAATTTTTTTTTTCTATATAGTTTTAGTTGTCCAATTAATTTCTTTCTGTTTTTAGTAGAGATGGGGTCTCACTCTTGCTCAGGCTGGTTTCGAACTCCTGAGCTCAAACAATCCGCCCGCCTTGGCCTCCCAGAGTGCTAGGATTACAGGTGTGAGCCACCGCGCCCGGCCAAGAATCACTTCTTAAACCTCATTTTAAATTTCGAAACATCTTAGAAAAGAAAATTGGATACAACTGAGCAAAATTTTTGAAAACACTAAAGAGAATACGGATAAATTTTAATATACAAGGGCAGACCCTTTCATTTCTTTTTTCAGACCAGTCAGAAAAATCATCTTACATTATTTATATACGATAACAAGTGAAATGTATTTAAAAGTGTATATAGAAAAGCAGAGAGATTCAATTATAGCAATAGAAGACAGTTAATAGTTGGGATTTATTTAAACATTGATTCAGAAGAACTTATAAAAAAGCATTGAATGTCTATTCAACATGGCCTGGCAAGTTCAGCGTCAGTGTTGACACTGCCATTGAAACATGGAGCTCAAGTAGCTCCTTCGAGGACACATAGTCATCAAACAGTAGGTTCGGGACCAAAAGCTTCATGTTATGACCTCTGAACCCAATTCCGCTTCCACTAGATGATTTGTCTTTTAAGAGAATGGGTCATGTAAAGAGATTAAGTGTTATGGAAATTCAAAACATAATTAACCACTAGAAAATGAGTTAAATAGTTGCTGCTTTATGTGGCTACAGTTGGGAGTTTGGGATGAGCTGAGAGATATTCATGGAAGATAATGTAATAGCATATATAAAAATCTAATCCACAGGCCCTCAATAAATGTTCTGCTGGCACTATTGCAGTGACTCCAAAAAAATCTGTCTGTATGGATAAAAAGGAAGTAGAAAATGGAGGCGATTTCCAAAAGTCAAAAGTGAAATAGCGAGATCACTGTATAAAAACTTGAATTACTTCAAATCTTCATCTATTTCATCGTCTGTAGACAGTTTACATGCTTGTGTGAGACATCTTCAAATATCTACAAGAAAAAGGTAGAACAGAGAAAAGGCCACTCACAAAAATTTTACAACTTCAATTTAGCTAAAAAGGATTTTTTTCATCTGATATCCTTTATATGTAAGTTGTAAAATAAATTAGTACTTAGAGGTGAGGAGGAAAATACAAATGAAAGAAATAGAGGTTGGTCGAGAAGGCACATCTCTAATCAAAGTGAGCCAGAAAAGCTAAAATAACAATTTGTTCTCTTGATCACATAATCAGAGTAAAATCAGAAAGGGGAATAAATTGTTTTCTACCATAGGGGAAGAGTGCAGTGGTAAGAAAGCAAAATGAGCAACATATTTGAAAACTAAGTCCTCAGAACTTACTCTTCAGTAAAAAAAGCTTGTGCGTGAAAAGATTATTTAAAAAAATAAGAAATTATTATAATAATAATATAACAATAATATATATTAATATATAATAATAATAATAATAATTATAAAAATACTATAATTTGGCTGCAACAAAAAAATTCTGTTTTAAAGTAATTTCAGAATTTCACCCAAATAAACCATGCTTTTATTTTGGGTTGTTTTAATGATTGATTTATATGTGCCAAAATTGGAAAATGATGATGTCTAGTATTCATTATTAATATCCATTGTTGCCATTTGGTTGGTAGCCTTGTTTGAATGAGGTCACCTTCATAATCCCAATATCCCTGCCTCTATTTTTTTAAGGTTTGATAGAGAAAGTAATTGAATTCTCCAGAGTTGGATTTAATGGGGAGTGAGATAAAATATAAAAATAGATTTAATATTACCTTATAAATAATATATGTGAGGTAAGACATGCTTGCCCGCCAGATAGAGCCAGTGGCGTAAGGACCACAAAAACAACAATAAAAAACAGCCAAGTCGGTTAACACCAATTGAAATCTCTAAGAAGTAAAAGAAAGTAAGCATCTGTTTTTTGGCATAATTTGGATGGAAGAAGCATGGTACGTAGTTTTCAATACTAAGAAGAAAACCAATTAACACTATTCGTTATTGGTTATTACTAGGAGGAGGGCTCAGGCACCAAATAAGTAGCCTAGAGCAGCATCTCTCAAATGTGACTGTGCTTGTGAATTATCTAGGGATCTCTTTAAAATGTAAATTCCGACTTAATAGGTCTGGGGTGGAGCCTGAGATTCTTGTGTCTCCAACAGGCTCCCAGGAGACAAGGATGCTGCTAGACTGGGAACCCCATTTTTTGAGTCGCAGGGCACTATAGCATGGAGTAGGAGCAGGTGCAGGCACTTTTTTTGTACATGAGTTAAATAAATTGACGCAGGATTGAGGCAATCTGGGCAACCTCTGACCTAGACGGTTTTCTTTCCCACTGACATCTTCGTAGAGTGACTAGGCCAATCAGAGGGAAGATAGGGGCAGAGTCAGCAGGATTCTTTTGGGAAAAGAAAGATGACTAGTGTTTTACCAAGCACAAGACTGGAGAAATGATCATTTTGCATAATTTGCTTTAGGCTAATTTGTTTTAATAGATTCTACCTGTTTCCAATAAATAAAACCTGGATCATATTCAATATGTCCTTTCTCCTGAAGGATCAGAGTTGTTGGGAAAAAAATTATTATTGATTGGATTGTTAGCCAAGATCTGGAAAACACAAAAATGTTAAAGGCTTTCAAGAGAGCCATTTAAATTTAATTTAATTTAAATTAAAACAGTATCTGGTTATTTCCTATTTTCATTAATATTTTGTGTAAACCAAATTATATTATCTTCACTTCATCTTACCTTCTAATAACCTCAAAAATAAAGCTGTGAAAATAGAATGAGGGCTATTTTTGGTCAACTATGAACAGAGTTATATGAGAAGAGAATGAGTATAGCTCTGCAAGTGATTTTACTATAATTCAGTTTTGCATGTTTATATGGCTTAGAGTTTATATTGTAATCAAAGAATAATCAGCACTATCCTGACTTTTCACAAAATATATTAGTACCATAAGTCGTATCAATTTGAGGTTCAAATGTGTATCACTTTATGTAAAGAGGGCAACCTATTTTTGCAAAGTAATGCATTGTTCTGGGTTTATTTGGGATAATAAATAATTTTTGTCTAACCTTTGCTTGATGTGTTCCAGAAATTACAAATATTTGTATTTTTCTTTTTTCTTTTTTGTCCTTGGAGGTTTCAGTTGTCTGCTTTCTACTAAATTATAAAGGTGTTTTTTCATCAATAAAGCTAACTTTCTTCTAGTCCAAATCTTTTTTAAACAGAAAAAGAAATGACTATATTCTACTAAAGTTCTTTTTGAGAATTCTAATCATGTTTATATTACTGGAGAAAGAATAGAGCCTGACATAATTTATATGAGCTTAAGGAGATTAACCTATTTCCATTGCTCTTATTGGACTGCTTTAATTTGTCATTATTTTTTAGCACTGTATCTTTAACAGTTAACAAATAAACAGTATATTTATCTTTTTACCATTTTTTACATAAACTATTATAAACTAAGTATAATCAGATGTTTTCCTTTGAATGTTTTTACAAGTAACAAGGCTATAATTTAGAGTATAAGAAATGTTTATTATATAGATTTTGTGGTACAATTAGGCCTAATGGATAAATTACACTTTTTTCACATTCTTTAACATTGTATTACCTATCAGTGCTCTAGAAGTAGGTATAGATTTTTGTGTGTGTGAAAATGGAGATACCTCGGTTAAGTATTTTAAAGAAGTTCCTACTAAAAATCTATCTTTAGTTTCATAATAAATTCAGCGGTTTCGAAGCTTTGCATAATGATCTAAAATGCTATTTGGGTTATACAAGGATAAACTATAGTTATTTTCTTTTTTAATTTTTTACTTTGGTGAGCAAAACAAACCCAGTTTGGAGAATAATCAAAGCTGCCTGCTACAAACAGTGTGATATACACTGTTCCACCCAGGGTGACTCAAAGGGAATGTGCTCACTAATGTTTTGTTTTTGTTTTTGTTTTGAAACAGGGTCTCTCGCTCTGTCACCCAGGTTGGAGTGCAGTGGCATGATCATACCTCACCGCAGCCTCGAACTCCTGGACTCAAGAAATCCTCCTGCCTCAGCCTCTCAAGTAGCTGGGACTATAAACCTGTGCCACCATCAATGGCTAATTTTTCTTATGTTTTGTGAGACAAGGTCTTGCAATGTTGCCCAGGCTGGTCTTGACCTCCTAACCTCAAGTGATCCTCCTGCCTGGGCCTCCCAAAGTGCTGGGATTATAGGTATGAGCCACCATGCCCAGCTGCTCACTAATGTTTCAAAATCTAAAGCAGTCAAGAATGTTATAGAGCAGCAAAAGAGTGAAACAATACTTACAAGGATTAAAACGACACCCTTAATATGTCTTCACCAAAATTTTAGGTTTTATATCCTCAATTATCAGACTGTTCTAAAAGCATAAATATACACACACACGCACACACACACACACACACACACAAATACCTGTATATGTAGATACAGATACATATACATCCATACTGATATACACTTTAAAGACATACACATGTATATATTTGTATGCATGTGATTTACCGGTTAAACCAAGTTTTTTTATTTATAGTTTTTAAAATCTCTTTGTTGTTAGTTCTTTAGTATACAGATATAGGCTAAATCTTAGTTTACCTAAGTTAATATGATGTGGATCAGAGGAAGCATTCACAAAATAAGAAGCTATGGAAATAGGTGAATGCAGAACAAACATCCAGGAATTTAAAGAATATTTTAAAAGGGCTTCAGACTTCTAGAGATTACAGATTTGGGATTACTTTGGACCACCAATAGCAGCAGAAGTAAGGAAACAGTTTAGATAGTGGAGAGAAGAGGTCAGAAAGGTTTTGAGGTTGGAGCCCAGAGAATTTGCTGATGCTTTGTAATGGCCTCCAGGGAGGAGCTTGAAGACAAGGAAGGAGAGGGATTAGGAACAACTCCTATATTGGCATCAGCAACTAGGTGGATTATCCTTCCACTTACAGAAATCCTGGAGGGCTAACTGAAGGAAGAATGCATAGAATTAACTCCCATCTCCCTGGATTTTAAGTCCTTTTTCTGATTGTGCTCCTTCCTATGCTGTCTTCATTGGATTCTCTTAGAGATGCACTGCATGTGCAGATATTGTAATTTTTTCCTGTCTCTTGATCACCACGTCAGGCTTCAGAGTTACTTGGGTCGGGGCTCAGGGACTTCTGCAGGCTTTCAGAAGCCCAAGATGGGCAAGTAGTAGGCAGATCAAGTTTATCTTCCTAAATAGAGTATCGCAGTGTTGTAGTGAAAAGGCAGCTAAAAGTTTCATTTTCTTTTGCAACTTTACAAGTCAGTTTCTAGTTCCTGACTCAGTATGTTCCCCCAAGGCTGGTAAGAGGCCTTTTCCCCTTCTCATGACTACAGTCTGTTTCCTGAAGTCAAAGCAGCAAAGTGGACAAGCCTGGGTGCACTGGTTCCTATAGGACTCTCACCTCTCCTGGAGTCTTCAGGGGGCCAAATCCTGTATAAAAGGGCCGAGAAATGTTTTCTGTTTTTCTTGTGCATTCTCTTTTCTCTTCTCCCTCCTCTCAACACACAAAGACATCCTTATTTCTACCACTAGAATTGCTTTGGTTAAGGGCTGGGGGCTGGGGAGGCAGGAAGGGAAGGGAAGTGAGGTACCCCGAGGAGGCTTCAAATATAGATTGGAAGAAGTTGTAGAGCAGTGATGAATGAGATTGTATATTTATCTTTCTTTTTGCATATTTACCATTTTAGGACAAGTGAAATGATTCCCAGTCTGCAGTATAAAAAGAAATTATGTCTTTTTAATGACCGATGCTTCAGTTGCTTCCATGTCATTTAAGAATTCTTTAATTATACCACTCTCTGTCTTTTACTTCCTCTTCCCTGTTCTCTTTCTGACTAACATTTAAGAAACTGCGTATCTGGCATGAATTGCAATATCTAATTGTAATGCTGTTACACTAAACAGATTTTGTTGAGTAAGACACTTTTGAATCTGGACTTTTTGACCTTGTACACTACTTAAATGCAGAATACATTTTGATTCATAAGGGCTCTTACTATTGTATTCTGTATAAGAGTTGTCCAATAGAAATGACACAAATCGAATCTTTTTTTAAACACAGAAGAAAAATTTCCAGATCTAATTACTTTGAAAACACAATTAATGCCAACCATTTATTCTGGGAAGTAACATAGCATTCATTAAATTTGGAGGATAAGTTATACTTCTTCTTCATATGCCTATGTTTTTTGTCTATTTTTTGCTTCTTGCCTTCTTTCCAGACTGAATGAGTTCAAAGAATTGGGCTGCCTTTTTCTACAAAGCCTGCCAGTAAAATCTTGAAACACTAGATTAACTCTATCAAGCTGACTAAGCTTGATTTTCCCTGAGATCCAGTATCCTCACATCTCAAGCATTCCTGAAATTACACCCCAGGTGGCATCTCAGAATTAGGAAGGCCAGATGGCCATGTCTCTCTCTTGATGAGCTGCTACACTGTGTAGGATGTACTGGACAACTCCGGGGTACCATCTTCATCACAATCCTGGAGTTGAACACAGTTCAATCTGTTCAGCCATGCTCTGTAACCTTATTGCCAACTCCTCTCTACCATAAATGGAAGTCTCTTTCAATTAAAAAAAAACTCTATAATTTATTGTTTTGATTCTTTATACTTTCTATTAACTTACTCTAAGATAATCTTTTTTCTTTTCCGTTCCCTTGATGATTTTGGGAATAGGATCTATGATAAGACAGCACAGTTTTATGAAAGATCATGGTAATAGGAGTCAGACTTGGAACTGAGCCTCGCTCTACCAATTCCTAGCTTTGTAATCCCAAGTGGCTCTACCCTCCAAGCCGAGTTTCTTTTTTTGTAAAATGAGGACAACAAAACCTTCCCCTCTGGACCATTATAAGGGTAAGTAGGACATAATGCAGAATATCATAAATGCCTAATAAATATTAAGCACTGTCAGTAAGTCCAGACTTGATTACTAAAATTGTTAAAAAAGTGATACTGATACTACTTCACAAATTGACCTAAGATCACACAATTTAACTGTAGTTCTGTCCCCACAATATAAATATCTACATATCTACATATTTTCTCTGCATGTTTACAGTCATAGATTTCTTGACAGAGAAACTAAAGGTCCTTATGGTAGCTTACAAGTCAGCTCAATGATTATCCTGGGATCTCGTTGATTCATTCCCTATGATATTCATTGATACCCAAAACTTCTCAATTTAGAACAAGAGAGTTTTAGTTCTAAAACTCTTTCCATCACTTACAAATGTTTTTCCACTAAAAATGCTCACTCACCCAAATATTTCCAACAAATACATTTACATAAAAACAGGGCAAAACCTAAAAAAATTCTCTTATATTTTCGAATCCCCAAAAGTTTCAATGTCTTCCTTTATTCTCCCATTCCTCTCAAAATATCCTATTTTTAAAAGAGCACTAATTGAACTAGAAGACAGATCAGAAGAAATTATTTACTATACAAAAAAAGAGAAGAAAAGATATTAAATATAAAAGAGAAGTTAAGAAATGTAGAGGACAGAATATGAAGGCCCAACCTACATCAAATTGGCATTCTAGAAGTAAGAAAAGAGACTGTAAGAAAAAGCAAGATCTTCAGAGATAAGAGCTAAAAATTGTCCCAAACTGATGAAAGACAAGTATTCTTAGAAGCACAAGCTTTGAACAAGATTAGTAAAAAGAAATACACATAAATACATTTTGTAATGAAGTAGCAAAACCTCAACCACAAAGGAAAAATATTCATGTAAGTCAGAGAAAAAAGGGAAATTACCAAAAATGAATAATTATTATAAAACAGATTTCTCGATATTAACAATGGAATTTGGAAGACAGTGGAATATCATCTTCAAAGTGCTAAGAGAAAAAAATCATTAACCTCGAATAGTATACCTGTCTATAAACAATTCAAAGAGAAGGAGGGACATTTCCAGACAAACAACAAATGAAGAGTACTATCACTATAAACCTCAAGTTACAAAACTTTTAAAGGGTGTACTCCAGGAAGAAGGAAGATGGCTGCAAAGAGAATGACTGAAATGTAAGAAGGAATAGTAAGCAAAGGAATTGGTAAAAATTAAAGGAAATCTGAACAATAATTATCAAATACAATAATAATGTCCATTTTGAGTGATTAAAATAGAACTAAAATACTGAGGAATTACATGTATGATGACAGAGACATCACAAGAAAACCACAGACCAATATCCTTCATCAACATGGATGCAAAAATTCTAAACAAAATATTAGTAAAATGAATATGGCAAGATAAAAAAATATACAAGTAGGGTTTACCACTACAATGCAAGATTGGGTTAATATCTAAAACTCAATACCTACTATAATATACCACATTAATAAAATAAAGGAGAAAAGTCAAATTATCATCTCAACAGATTCAGACAAAATATTTGATAAATATGTATACCCACTTATCATAAAAACTCCCAGAAAACTAGAAATACAGATAAATAGAAATAAAAAGTATATATGGGAAATCTACACCTAATGAAATAGTGAAAGACTAAATGTATGAGTGTTCACTCTTATTGGGGACATTATATGGGAGGTCCTAGCCAGTGCAATAAGCCAAGTAAAAAAATTAAACACATGTAGATTGGAAAAGATGAAGTAAAACTGTCTTTTTTTCATATGCAGACATGATCATCTATACGGAAAACTGTAAAAAATTTATAAAACAGGATATAAACTAAATGTACAAAAACCAACTCTATTTTTATACACTAGCAACAAAAATCTGAAAATGAAATAAAATTGTTGCATAGTTCTTTTTTAAAAAAGACTAAGCATGTGTAGGTTATGTATAAGCATAGCATATAGGTGAGTATGAATGTTATTTTATTTTATCCCCTTTTCCAAAAACTAAGAGAAGTTAATGAATGGTAAATAGTGAGTGTGTGTGTATATATGTACAGGTGAGAAATAAGTAAAGTAAAGAAATATATGAAAGCATGGACAGAGAATAACATTTTACTTGATTTAAAGCGATAAACAAAAAAGACAAAATAAATCTATGTAGAACAGTATCGCCTATAAAAGTGCTGCTTTGTACCCCCATAACTGAAAAAAAAATGCTGCTTCATATTTTATT
>RJWJ010004066.1:0-79538 GCA_004363605.1 Indri indri | reverse complement strand
GAATTTTATTCTAACTGATAAAATGATAGTTATGACAATTATTAAGCAAGACAGAAGAACATTTATAGTCTTTGTTAAATGAAATAGCATTTTATGAAATCATATACACACTATGGTAACAACTATTTAAAAGTATGTGTGCTAATAAATCATGATGAAAAAAGGTTTTTAGAAAATTGAATAATTAGGAAGGATGGCATATTTCATTGAAACATTTTTTTATTGCCCTTATTATTGGTAGCCATAAACCCAGCCCAATTTCAACCAGGAGATAAAACAAGGGTATAAAAGGGACTGAAAGAGGGAAGAATCCCTGGATTTGAGAAAAATCCACAAGGGAAAGGGCGTAGATCCACCCAGGCCTGCAGAAAGTGTGTCAAGGGGGAAACCAAAGAACTCATGCGGCGCAGCCATAGAAAGGTGATTTCTGATTCCACAGACGTACAGAAGAAAGATGGCAACAACATAGTCTAGACATTTAAAGCAGTTTGAAATTAAGTAACATTAACTACACTTTTCTCTGGAAAATTTTCTGGAGGATCTGTGTTATTTCTTCCTTAAAATTTGGAAGAATTCACTAGTGAAACAATGTGGATCTGAGGTGTTCTTTTTTAAAGACAAATTTTTAATAATGGACACAATTTATTTAAAAGATAAGGAGGACTCCTCAAATTTTCTATTTTGTCTGTATCAGCTTTGAAATATTAACATTTCTCAAGGAATCTGTCTATGTTACTAAATTCTCAGCTCTGCTGGTAAAAGTTGTTTATAATAGCCTCTTGAATTTTAAATGTCTGTAGGGTCTGTAATCACAACCCCTTTTTCATTTCTGACATTAGATTTGTTTATTCTCTTTTTAATTTTTGGCCACTGTTCCTAGGAATGTGCCAATTTTATGAACCTACTTAAAGAACCAACTTTTTGGCTTTGTTCATTTTCTCGAATTGCATTTTTAAGAATTTCTGACTCTTCAGCATCTTCCCTCACAGAGTTGCCCTGTCTTTGCTGGCCTACGGCCAGCAGAAAGGAAAAGAAGTGTTTCAAACGGAGGACCAGGATAAAGGTTACAATTCAGGGAAAGGTCACCCATATACACCCCGTTTGCCTGAAGTACAGGCAACAGAGAGCAACTGAATCCTAAATAGGTAATATATGCTGAGAAGTCACGATCTGTTTAACCACGAGCCTGGTTAGATTATGAAAATTCTACTGTTTCTCTGGCTCTCCCTTCTTCTGCTGCTACAGATTTGATTCAATGTTTCCCCAACTTTTTGTGATTTCCTTTTTGCAAAGAGGAACATGTGGACGAGAGGGACATTCAAATCGGCTCCTACAGGCTTCCACAGCCTTTGCAGTTTCATTAGTGAGGCGGTTAATAGCACAGGCCCTCGAGTCATTTTCCAGGCTCGATCTGCTACTTACAAACTGCGTGGAGTGGCGGTGTGTACTCAAATGAGAAGCGAGGACCTGGATGATATTGCTGGGTCAAAATTCTGCTGTTTTAGTCCAGACCAGTTTGAGGTTTCAGAGACCCACAATCTCCCCCATTTCAGAGACAATGCCGTCATTCTTTTTAATAAGGATGGACGTTGACACAAACTAGGAAATTTAAGCTGGGCCACCAGCTCACTTACTTATATATCCCAATCTGATCTCCAGATTTGCAGTTAACTAGGCATAATCGCAAGCCTGACTTGAAAATGTCACCTATTTCACAGATCATAAAATAGTTGGGATAGTGCTACTCAGTAAATTATTCATTTCATATCGTATATTTTGGCCAATGAAATCTTATTTCACAAACACCTTTAAGGCAACATTTCTACATGCTAGTATAAAGGAACAAGACCACTGTGAGATGTTCCAGTAAAAAAAGATTTTCATGGTCTGATATGTTTCTGAAGCACTGAGTTCTCAGTGTCCAGCCTGGAGATTCCCAATGAGCTTTAGTATATGTATCTTGGAAAAATTGTGCAAAATAACTAGGAAAATAGTGTCTGAGTCCGGGTTCTTTCAGACCCAGACCCAGAAATAAGGGTTCACTTCTGGGTCATTATTTGGGAGATGACACCAGGAAACACTGCTGGGGCAATGGGGAAGTGATCCAGGGGAGGAAAGGAGCCAGCAGAACGTATGTTATTAAGCAGGTTTCCACTGACTCATGCTGGTTGGGGACGTCTGGGAGATGGCGTAGACTACACCACCACAGGTGGGGAAGATGAACTGGTTAGCCTCCCCTCCAATCCGCCACTGACCGAGGGAGGCTCCTGCAGCATCTGCCGCCTTGTGCAAGTTGAGAGAGCCTCAGGCGGTGGGGTTCAGGGCCCTGCAAGGGGACACTACCACATGTCCCGGACAGATGGGTGCTTTGAAGATGTGGTGGGCACCCTCAGCTCTTCTACACTCAGCACTTCTCAAGTTTGACCATGCAGAGCCCTTTCCCTCTCTCCCCTGTAGATATTCCCCTTTTTAGAACAGTTACTGATGGTCCATGAATCCAGTGTTTTGTGGAATGCACTTGGGAAAACCATAGTTTCAAGTTACATCATTTTTCCCCTTCCATACCCCAGTTCTACATCATAGCCAGGAAACGAGGGACCCGTAAGATTTACTTTTATCAAAGAACCTGATAGAACAAACTTATCAATTCTGTCAGCCATCTCTCGCTGCTCAGACCCCCGTGCAAATGCATCCCTTGGAGGATGTCCCATGCCACTGCTTGCTCCAGTTACTAGGGTCTTGCAACAAGCCACCCCAAAACTCGATGGCTTAAACAATGACACCTATTTAGCTCATAGTGTCTCATGGGTTGGGTCAGACAGGGCACAGTGGAGATGACTCATCTCTGCTCCACAATGTTGGGGCCTCAGAAGGAAGATTGAAGGTTGGGCTGGAATTGTCTGGAGGCTGCCCTCGTGCGTGTCTGGTACCTGGACTGGGCAGATTCACACAATGAGGGGCTGGAACAGCAGGGGCTGCCCAGGTGTATGTATCTCCAGGTGGCCTCTCCAGCATGGCAGGCTCACCGTGGGCAGGCTTCTTACCTGGAAACTAAGGGCTCCCAGGATGCAGGTCCCAAGAGACAGCCAGCCAGGTGGCGCCTTTTGCGATCTAACCTCAGAAGCCATCCATCATCACTTCTGCTGCATTCTGTCTGTCACGATAGTTACACGGGTATGCTCAGGTGTGGAGGAAGGGAACACAGGCCCCACCTCTCACCGAGAAGTGGCAGTGTTGCATCAGAAGGGCAGCACATGGGGCGGCAGAGGGAAGAACGCAGCTGTCTCTGGAAAATGTAGCCCTGCGCCCTGCCCGGGAATCTCAACAGGGGGCGAGGAGCACCTCTTGGGAGTTTGCGGGAACTGCTCTCCCCTCTGGGTGCCCATGTCACTCGGACTCTGCAGCACAGCAAGACAGCCATCCTCCCCTTTGTTCCTGAGGCCTAGATGTGTCTTCTTTATTGCGCCATCGTCAGCGCCCAGCGTGGTACTGCACGTGCCGGTGTGCAGTGCTGGCTTTGAGTGACTGCGTGTGTTGCCTCTCATGTTATTCTGGCATCACGTGTTAGGAGAAAAGCAAAGAAGCAGCAGCAAGAACATCAGGTTTCATGAGTTCGGCGGGAGAGCCATCAGCTGCCCCCGGTGTCTCCTGCAGGGCCAGGGCTGCGCAGCCTCACCTGCCGCGTGCCTCCCGCCGCTCCATGGGACGGGCGCTAAAATTCCCCCATCCACAGAGTCTGAATGGGCTCCCCAAAGCACACAGGCCCTAAGAGGGATGGAACCCACGTTTGCCTGGCAGCGGTGTCCAAGCATGCTCACCCCAAGCCCATCTTCCTTTAGGAGGCAGAAGTAGAGCCCCGTGGAGTTGTATTCCAAAGCGCTGCGCTCTGACCTTCTCCAGGTGGGTGGCACTGAGTCGGGGAGAGGCTGGTTTCACTCTTCTTCCGCTCCTGGGCTGAGTGTGAACCTCCTGGTCTGTGAAGCCAACCCTTCCCCTTTCCCCACATGCCATATACTGGGGAGTCCCACCCATTCGGTGTGATATTCAGGAACTTTGCTTCATTTTAACACGTTTTGCTCAGACAGAAAATTCATTTCCCTGGAGCTGAAGCTACTCGCCCTGCCAAGAGTGGCCAGCTGGTGCCAGTCCTGGGCTCTGGCTGTGCCAAGTCCAAGGATGAAGGGTTGGTCCCTTCTCTTGCCATTATCTTCTCCAATTCCTTGCAAGTTGGAAATGAAAGTCAGGAGCGTTTCTGTTTCTCCCATTGAGGTGCTCTGCTGAGCCCCAGCCTGAGCGCTGCGTGCACGGGAGAGGCAAGGCCCGCGGTGCTCCCCTGGGTCTGACCCCCACCAGGGAAACCCTGACCACAGCCCACTCTCCACCCCTCCTGGAAACTGCCTGGCTGCACAGATTTTGCTGCCCGAGGGACACAGGGAAAAGGCCACCTCTTTCCCGCGTATGAGTCACCCGGCCTGTAAACAGCTGTTGGGCGCCTGAGTGTCCCTCACGATTCATTTGCCAGTTTGAAGGCCTCGTCTTTCCCTGCAACAAACAGGTACTTTTTTTTAGGATTGCAGGGGTTTTACAAGCCTTAAGAAGTTTATAGTTTCAGATTAAGTAAGATGGAGCACTAAGGATTTGATTTAATGTTTTCAAGAGCATCCGTACGCATGGCTCATAAATTCTGGAACAAGGTAGCTACAGAGTCCAGCAAAACTGATCTACCAGAAACTTTCTATGAAACCTTTCTCCTTGGCGAGCTATGGAAAATATTCGCTGCCCACAGCCTGGGGTGACGGCAAACATTCTTGTGCAGGCCAGTGTCCGGGTGCACCCTGATGTGGTACCGCTGTGCCCACGCCAGCTGGGCTCCAGCTTGCGGCCTGTCACAGGGTGTTCACCTGAGGATGAATCTAAAGGCCACAGGGCTGGAGCAGAGGAAAATGGGCTGTACATCTTGTCCACAGCCTGCCATTCACAAGGACAAATGGGGCTCACCTAAGGAGGGGGACAGTCTCCAAACAAGCCCCGTCATCACACTTCAAGGGTTGTTTTCAGACTGGAAAGAAAGGGGGACAAAAGGGTTTTCTATGTGCCTGTGCTGAATGAGACACACCACCATGGAGGCAGTGACAGTCTCCTCACTGCCAGGGAGCTTGGAGAGGTACCTGGTGTGGATACACATGTGCACATGCACACACATGTACACACATGATCACACACATACTTGCACACATGTACACGCTCACATACATGCATGCACCATGCACACATTCACACGTGTATACACCTGCACACAGAGATAAACACACACGCACACACTCAGATGCAGATAAACACACACATCCACACATATGCACATGCTCACACACAGATATGCACACATCCACACACATGCACATGCTCACACAGATATGCACACATCCACCCATATGCACATGCTCACACATTCACGTACATATCCACACATGCTCACACATATACACAAATGCACATGCTCACACACAGTTATACACACATTCATAAACATCCACATACACAACTGTACACACATCCACACACAGATGTATGTACCCAAATTTGCACAAACACATGTGCATGTTCAAATACAGAGATATGCGCACAACTACACACCCGCCCAGACCCATGCACGCATTCACAAACAAATATCTACACACACCCACAGATATCACAGATATGCACACACTCACATACAGATATATACACACACATACATGCACACACAGATAGACACACAGATGCATGCACATGTTCACATACAGAGATATACACACACTTTGATGCATCCACGCACATCCACCAGGTGCACATGCAGATATGCACACAAATTCATATGCATTCATACATACACATTCACATACAATTGCACACAAATCTAAAAATACAGAGAAGTGTGACCACATGTTCACATACACAGACATGCACAAAAATATACACACACTCACACACGTGCTTCCATGCACTCACACAGCACAGTCACCAACGCTGGCACACACATATGCTCACCTCACAGACTTACACGCACCCTCAATAAACTATCACACACGCATGCATATTCTCACACACACTCATACACACTCCACACATCCACGTAGACATTTGGAAGTACATTTCTGCATATGCACTCACACACTCCCTCACATACGCCCATGCACAACTCACACTCAGACGTATGAGTGCAATGTCTCTGGTTCTTCTGGACACTTCTAGAAAATGTTGAATCATTTTGAGAAAGCACTGTTATCTGCAGCTCTGGGGATGCCGTTTCCCTGCAAGCGCAGCTTGGGCTGGCCTGCCCTCTGGGGCCCACTCACACGGGAAGGAGTTTGGGTGGAGAGAGGCTTGCCGCTTTCTCCCTCTGGTGTCCTCAGCGTGGAGGCCAACTGGAGGGCTGCGGGTGGATTCTCCCTGGTTGGTTGGATCTTCATGGCCGGGTTCATTGACTCTCAGAAGTTAATGAGCAATTTGCATTTTCCTGTTTGATTACCTGTATTTTGTCAGCTGAAGTTTATCTTATGCAAACCAGTCACCTCTCTGCACCCTTTCATCCTTTCCAGGTGTTTTCATGTGATGCCACAATGACGTGGGATAAAATAACTTTTTGAGTGAGTTACCAGCTCTTTTTTAACCTCGGGTCGTCTTGAAAAGTGCGACTCTAGGAAACTTGGAATCAGTCTGATTCCAGATAGCTCTGGTCCAACTGTATCTCAGTATTGCTTGGGATATAGATGGTGAAATTTAAACATTTCAGTTAGAATAGTTTTTATTAAAATAAAAAAAGGAATAATACTTTTTTTAACCAATCAAATGTTTTAATGTTCTCATAGTTGCTTTCAGTTCTTATTCATATGACCATAAATAAGGTATCTGGAGTTTTTGAAATAATCTGCATTAAAGTTTTTCTCTGAATCCCTTAGTTCTAACCCTCATTCTGTAGACTAATCAGACACTCTCCTGTGTAAATGCTGATGTCTTGGGAGATATAAAACTGAGAAACACAGAAAGGGGCACGGCGGCAAAAGAATCATAGTCTTTTTTAGTGTGGTAAAATATACGTAAAAATTTACTATCTCAATCATTTTTGGATGTACAGTTCAATGACATTAAGTACACCCCCCCTGGTGTGCAACCATCACCACCATTCATTTCTAGAACTTTTTCAACTTGCAAAACTGAAACTCTGTACTCATTAGACAATTCCAATTCCCCCTTCCCCTCCCCTGGCAACAACCATTCTACTCTCTTTCTCTGAGAATTTGACTCCTCTAGGTACATCATATAAGTGGGATCATACAGTATTTGTCCTTTTGTGGTCAGCTTATTTCACTTAGTATAATGGCCTCAAGTATCAGCCATGTGGTAACATGTGTCTCAATTTCCTTCTTTTAAAAGGCTGTATAATATTCCATTTGTGTAGATGTACCACATTTTGCTCACTTGTGTTGCCTCATCTTTTGGTTATTGTGAATAACACTGCTATGAACCTTGTTGTTGACAGTCTTTTTAAAAAAGACTTAACTATAGATTTCTTATTGATTAGTTCCTTGTTTAGATTTCCAGAGTTCCAGTTTTCTCATAGGTAAAGTGACTTCACCAAGGCCATACAATTAGTAAACGGGCGGCTATGACCCAGAACTTGAACGCCAAGTTCGATCCGAAGCTTAGAGACAGCAGCTCAGAACAGCCCACAGAAGGACCCAGAGGGCACATGAGAGTTTATTTCGTGAGCTCCTCTTAGCTCTCAGCCCATGCACACCCTGGACAGCCATTGACATTCGGTCAGTTTCCCAGGCAAGTTCTGAGAAACAGGCAGATCCCATGACTCCATCCTCAGATGGCCATCAGGCACCAGCTGGCGTGAGTTTGTATGAAAGTGGAATTTCTCCAGGTGGAAATTCTCCAAGAAATCTCTCCAACTCCAATCCCTTAGCAGACATGCTCACAGACACACATCCCTCAAAAACTGAGAGGCCGCTTCCTCCATATAAAGGCAACAATGATGCCTTAAAGCCCATATAGCAGCACGAAAGCCTTAGACAATGTCTTGCCCCTGATAAAGCTTAAGTGACGTTGAGTGCATTGCTGTGGGATGCTGTTGAATGAGTGATGTGCTCATTATGTCAACACTGGTCATAACTGATGACATTTATTTTCTTTTTTGCCATGTTGATGGTTCTAACTTTACACATGGATATTGTATTTGGAGGAAGGAGTGTTGCTTATTTCTTAACACATTGGAGAAGAAAAGCATTTAGAAAGATAAAAATGCATGCAAAAATTAATACCTGTTTTATTTTACTTCCCCAAAGGAGAAGATAAAGGAAATAAGTTAATCTTTGGGGACACGCAGAGAGCAAAGCTCACACACCCTCCTTTCTGTTCCTTCTGTCTAGTCACATCTCCTTTGTTTAAGACTCTTGGAGGAGAGAGAGAGAGAGAGAGGGAGAGAGAGATTGATTTCCATTCTCCTAGGAATTGGGAGGCAGAAGGTCAGGTCCGTGTAGCAAAGCAGTCAGTGTCTATTTATTCCCTCACCATGGAGTCCTCGGGGAGGGAGAACCATTTAGGTGGGTTGAGTAAACACATAGCTGATCTTCTGGGAAGGGCCCTTGGATAGCTGGCCCCATTCTAAGCAATTCTGATATAACTGATGATTGCGGGGGAGGGGGCTGGACACATGGATTTTAAGAAGCCCCCACTATCATTCTAATGTGCAGCCAGTATTGAGATCCACTTACCAGGTGAGGGGAAACCCAGACATTTCTCTGGGGCAGGGGTCCCACGCGTGTGTGGTGGGGGTGAGGGGGTCCGTGTCACACCTTGTCAGCCTGTCTCTCCTCCAAGCTCACAGAGGAGTCAGGACCAATAGCCAAATAGATTCTGGTCCCCAGTCAACAAGCTCTCATGAAAGAAAACGAACCTATTTCCTGTGGAAACAAAAGCCTACATGCTAGTGAACGTGTATAATCTTAAATTCTCCCATTATTATATTTTATTTTATTGTCTTAATTGGCATTTCTCCCTTTATTTTTAGCTGATGTGTAATAATTGCACATATTTATAAGACATTTCAATACATTTATACAATATACACTGGTCACATCAGGGTAATCAGCATATCCATCACCTCCAGCATTTATCATTTCTTTGTGCTGTGAACATTCAAAATCCTCTCTCCCAGCTGTTTGAGAATATACAATAAATTGCAGTTTGCCATATTCACCCCACAGTGCCACAGAACACCAGAACTTATGCCTCCCATGTAGCGGGAATTTTGTTTGTTAACCAACCTTTCCCCATCCTCTCCTCCCCCCACCTTTCCTAGCCTCTCATGACCACGGTTCTCTTTACTTCTGTGAGCTCAAGGTTTTTTTAGTTTCCACATATGAATGAGAACTGCAATATTTGTTTTTATGTGCCCGACTTATTTTGCTTAACATAATGTGCCCCATAATGTCATCCGTGTTGCCATGAATGATGGCTGAATAGTATTCCATGTGGATATACACCATATTTTCTTTATCTGTTCACCTGTTGATGAACATTGAGGTTGATTCTGTAACTCAGCTGTTGTCAATAGCGATTGCTTCCGTTATTTTTTAAAAGACATGAATACCAGATCATGAAACTCTCAGTTATCACAAATGCCTTAGCCCCAGCTCCCAGGGTGATGGCCTTGTTTTAAGAAGCATCGGCAATGTGGTTCACTCTGCTCTCCGTGGAGTGTGTGGTGGGGTTTCAGAGCCCCCAGGCAGATATCCAGGTCTGCAGAGCTCCACCCTCCCCGGGCTGACGTCTCTCCTCTCGGCCCTCCCTGCAAGAGCAGTGTGGACTGCATACAAGCTTGTGGCCCACTCTGGAGTTTATACCCATCTACTGAGATGGGAAATGAGGACTGTGAGCTCTAATGACAAAAAGCTTTTTTTCTCCATCTCCATCTGAAGGGTCCCATTTCATACCTGCCCCTGGCAGCTGGAGACCATCATAGAACAAATGAAAACCCACTCAGGCAAGGAAAGACAGTGTTTGAGGGATACTTGGAGTATTCTTGATTGATTTTTCTCAGCACTCATTGGCTTAGCCCCATGTCTGGAAATGGCAGCAAAGACTAGATAAGTCAAGATGAGAGAATGCACTGGAAAGAGGAACTGAATGATATCTTCCAGAACTTTCCAGCTAGCTTTTAAAAAAGACATTCAAGAACTAATTAGAGCAAGTACAATAACATCAATAATAAATAATTATGTTTTGTTAATGCCTCCCCTTGCCAGGTACTGTGCTTTATTTTCATTATCTGATTTCACATTTGCATGAGTATAGCAAGACAAGCAATACTGTTTCCACTTTACAGATGAGGAAACTGAGGCTCGGAAAGGTTAACTCACTTGCCCAAGGTAACACGGTGGAAACTGGCCTAAGCAGGTGCACGTTCCTGATGGTGGGACTTTGTTTCCCTCTCTCACTCCTGAAGGACCTCTTTCCTTGTAACTTATTGGACTCCTCCCTGTCCTTCGGGGGGCTGTGAGGGGTAATCACAAATGTGGAGTCTGCAGTAAGCTGGATCTGGGGTCATTTATTAGCTCAGCAACATGGGGAAGGTGGTAACCACCGTGAAATGGGACTATAGGGTTCTGAATATGACATAGTCAACATAAAGGACCCAAAAGATGGTGGATGTTCAATAAACCAGTGTTTTTAACACTATGAGTCACAGCTAATTAGTGGGATGGAGGCGGAATTCTTTGTATGTGGATCCGAACTCCATCCTTCAACATCTGGCTCAAGTTCTCCCACGCTTGTCTTGGTTTAAGTATTCTTTCTTTCCTGCTCTGCCCCCACCCCTCCTCTCAAATTTCTGGTACCTTCTAGCTGGGATCTCACAGTATATTATTCTATTATTCTCCAAATGCTTCAACGTTGCATCAAATAACTTGTAAATTTTCAAATACAGTCTACTGCCAGGATTAATACCTTTTTGAACATTGCTATAGATAGACAGTGGGTTCGGTGAGAACATTCTGGTCATTGGCCACTGTTCCATGGTAACAGTAGCTTATGTCTCTGTTGGAATCTGGAGAATTCCAAGGACTTGGTGTCAGCACAACCAAACCTGAAACTGCAGGGTCTGCCCCGGCCACTCAGGCACACACATCCAGAATGAGAGCAGGGCTATTTACCGGGTTACATGTTATACCCAGGAACAACTTGTTGGTTAATGTAAATGATAAGACACAGCAAAGGAGTAATTTCCTAGCCTGGGTGGCAGAATATCCCTGGGGAGCAGTAGAATTATTCCTGGGAGGCTGGCAGTCAGTGTGCCAAGCATGGCCTGTGGGCCGAGTGAACACCAAGCTTCCTACCCATGGTGTATTCCATGAAATTTAGGATACCATCTGTTGTAAAGCCCAGTATTATGTACATACTACTAGGACATAAACACTGACATTAAATTATTGGCACTATGGCTAAGCCATCAATTTTCAACAACACACCAATATTATAGATGTTAAAGGGTGAAACAAGAAGCATGTCTTAAAATTGACAAAATATGTAATGCACTATTTTTGAAGCAGAAGTAGACATTCTGTTAAAGCAGATTTGTAAAATTCAAATGTATTTTAAAACGTTACAGAATTCATGACAGCATTTTCCCTTTTTTCAAAGGTTGCTAAAAATACAACAATTAAGTGTTTTAAAAAGGATCTTCATTCTCCAGAAATTTTGAAACTGCTAGTGAGAATTTCTCTCTCTCTCTCTCCCTGCCTTCTCTCTGGGGGTTCCTGTGAAAAATCATTGACTCTCAGGGAGAAGATCAAATTCTAAAGAAGGTCCCAGAGGAGCTGCTAATTAGAAACAATCAACAAATGACCAGCTCTATTAGGAGGTGTGGGCTCTCTTAGGAGGGATGTCTATATCAGCTCTTAGCTTGTTATGCTGCAAAATGAATACAATGTCCAGAAAAATCACAGAATGCAACAAAATATCCTAAGAAATGTTACACTTGGGGAAGTAAAGGACACAGGACACAAGTTGTCACGTATTAAAATCTCTCCCGAAGCATGTCCCTCTGTCATGTTTTTTTCAAAGCACAGTCTCACACCCGTTACCGTATTTTAATCTCACAAGTCTGACCAGAATATCCCTTTGGGAGGCCACGCGATTACTCATGTGCAGTATGGACTTCAGAAATTGCTTTGCGAAGATAGCCTGGAAGTGAAAACCACCCAGAAGTCTTTGGAGTCTTTGGGAATCCATCCAAAATTCTTAACAACCGTGACCTGTATTTTTACAACTTAGTTTTTAAGGTCTGGATGAGTGAGTCTCAAATATTGAAATACCCGATAAAAAATGAAAGGTCAAAGTGTTTAGCAGGTGCCACATTCAGTAACAAATATTTAAATATAATGGTATCAGTAATTAGATGGGATTTTATAGAAGTCTGAGCACCACAGACTTGGTGATGTTTAAGATGATGGCAACTAAGTTTGCATTCTGATTCCTTAAATAAAGTGGTGGACACCTTGTCTTCCTATTTAATCTCTATATTAGGCCATGGCCATGGCCATGCAGAAACGCCTTTCTTTCTGAGATGGGTGGCTTCCACGGATGGAGAAGGCAAGAGCATCGGATCTTCAGAACATCTTCCTGACTTTCCCCATATGACTGAAGTCTCAGAACCAAAGGGATCAACTCCGTGGTTTGTGTTCCCAGATTTGCCCCCAGCGTCTGTCTGCTCTGGACTGGAAAGGCTAAAAACGAAGGCACCCCGAGAGGCAGGTGCCAGTTCAGCCCTTCCGACGACAACTGATGAATCGCACAGGTCTGCTGACCTCGTCCGCCAAGGGGGTTGCAGAAGGTGAGAGAAACTGATGATTCTATCTCTGCTCTTCTTTTCAAGGCCAACCATCTGTTTTCATGTCTGTTTCTCTGAAGGTTTAACAGCCTTATAGACACATTCCTCCCCATTGCATCCTAATGCCTCAGAATAATCAGAAATAAGACTCAGGCCTCTTGACATCTAATCACACCAGATTTTTCCAAAATTTACCAGAAAGGTGATTTTGCCTGATTTCTTAAAACCTTGCCAGAATGACATGTAGTAGAACTATTTACGGTTTCTTTGCACTGAAATTCTTGGAGACAAAGCATTATTGAAGCTAGACAGAAATACAATTTAGTATACCTTCCGTTGGGAGTCATCAGGTAGGTCCAGCAAAGCTACAGCTCCGTCCAGCCACTGCACTCAGAGGGCTGGTCCTCAGCGTTCAGGCAGAGCAGATCCTGCCTAAACTGCTGGCATGCCCAGACATTAAGAGAAGGCTAAATGCTTTTTTTTTTTTATCAATTGACTGGGTGTTTGTTGAGTGCCTGCTATAAATACAGCATATGCTAAGCACCTGGTCGTGACAACTAGTCCTAACTACGTTATTAAGAATCAGAGCCAACACACTTGATCAGTTAGAGCATGCCTAGGAAGGGCCCCACAACTGCCTAGGATTTGGGAGTGAGCTAGAACCAAAGAATCGACAAAAGGTTGTACAGAATATACTAATATTTTACTTTCCCTTATTACTGTAGAAGCTGAAATTTAGCTCTCAGTGGTAGAATAATATCAATTTCTTTAACTAGCAAATGATTATTGGGCTCCTGGTGAAAAGCAAAATAAATGTCCCTGTTTTGCAGAAGTGCAGGTGTTTGAGATGCTGACTGAGAGGGGTGTGTCCCGGCACAGATGTCTGCACATCTGGAATGCAGGGCCCATTCTAAAGTAAGAGCTGAGGTCAGTTTGCACACAGCAGCTCCCAGCATTGTGTCTGAAGTTTCCACCACTCAGAATTATGTGATCCTTAGACTAGTTAGTACAGGAGGGGTCAAGGAGAGTGCTGTCCCCTCAGCTCCAGTGGGTGGCTGCCCACCCAGACCTGGCCGGCAGCCCCCACCTGCCTCCCCTCCATGAAGCTGTCCCCTGTTTGAAACACCCGTATTTCCTATCGGCAACACCCTCACATGTGTCTGGCTTCCATCACTTCCCCATCTTAATGCATAACATGCAGCCTGCCTTTGGTGTTTGTGATTCTGTCTTAAGTAATCTGGGCAAGTGTCCTAGTTTCTTCTCTGTTGTCGACAATTTCTAGACTGATTTTGAAAAGGCCAAATCCTCCTCCCCTGTCACATCTGCTTAGAGAGGAGTTCAGCCCCGGGCAAAGAACCTGCGCTGAGACACACCAGGGGACCCCAAGCAGCTCGCATTCCTGCTGCACTGCAATGTGCAGCACTTGGGTCTTCTTGGAAAGAAAGACATTATTTCCCATGGAAACAGTTCCTGGCATACGAACTGCCTCTGGCTTCTGTGCTGGGGCAGACCTCTAATTTGTACCGTTCATGAGGAACCAGCAGGACACATCAGTGAATTTCCTGGCCAACAGCAGTTCCTTTCGCATTTGCCTTGCTGAGCTCTGGCCATCCTCACCCAGGTGGAGGCAGCTCGCAGCACAGCCCAGAGGTCCCCAGAGTATCACCTCATCAGCTCCCTGGGGTCTCAGACAAACACAGCCTTCCTAGTCAAGGAAATAGTGTCCCCCTTGTGATGCAAAGCCCCCTGGGGGGACCGTGAGGAGCTTCCTGGCCTCACTTTGAGCACAGCTGTCCTCAGTTAGCTCCTCCTGCACAGCGGTGGGGAAGGGTGGTCCAGCTGGGCTCAGGTGGGCAAACAGTCATTTTGAAGGGAGAGACACATGGCCAGGAATGTGTATTCAGCCCCTCAGGAAGTGTCCAGGTTCCTTGTTGCTCTGCGTGCCACAGAGATGCAGATTTCCTCTCAGCTGCCTGATTTCACAGCCAGACCTGGTTGGAGACTTTTCAGAGCTTCACACCTGGGACCTGCTCCTTCCAGAAGGAAAGACTTTCACTGACTTTTCAGGGAGGATGGCTGACTCTGCGATGAGTCTCTTCAAGAAAAAGCATCTTTTTGGGGGAGTAAAGTGGGTGTCTAAGGGCTTCTGTGACCACATCCCAGCAGTGACTGCTCCTCCTAACATTCGAGGTACCTACCTTAATTTCCCTAGTGACCAATTTAAAATATTTTTTGAAGATTCCTGTCTTTGCTACTTCCCCTCTTCACTAGATACACTTCTTAAGAACAAAATGAAAACTCTTCTAGCTCGTGCCCTTGTGATTCCTGAGAACCTGCTGTAGCTCCCTGCTAGCCGAGAAGCAAGTGGAAGCTGATTTTTTCTTCTGTCGCACCTGCTCAGCCTGTAGGCCACCCTGAACGTCACTTCTTCAGGGCAGTCTCCCCTACTGTCTGGCCCTAAACAATGGCAATTTTTCCCCACGTGGCATACCCATACGCATCACACAAGAGCAGAACCAAGTCTAGTTTAGCCTGCTGCTGGCTCCTAATGCATAAATAAATCAGTGCTGAACATGTAAGCCCTCCATATCTGCATCCTGCTCTGCCCATTAAACATATTTTTTACAAGTCTCGAGAGGACACTTTCTGTTGCCAGGCTAGCACACGTCCTGTGCTTACGTCCTCTTTCTTGTCAACGCTCATGCTCCCTGATTTCTGATTTCTACTCCAGAATACTTGGAACTTATCCGTTCTTTAAAGGCCAACATACCTTATTTTCTCCATGCAGACTTCCCTAATAACCATAGCTCATGATACGTTCTTCATTTTCACACACCTCTTTGCTGGCTACCATGTTGTATAAATTAGCATCTAAGCATTTGTCTTAGTCTGTTTTCTGCTGATATAATAGAATGCCATAGACTGGGTAATTTATAAAAAACAGAAGTTTATTTGGTTCACAGTTCTAGAGGCTGGGAAGTCCAAGAGCATGGTGCTGGCACCCGGCAGGGTCATCTCATGGCAGAAGGCAACACATGCTGAGCGGGCACATGAGACAAAGAGAAAAAATAGGATCCTAACTTATCTTTTCATCAAGAGTCCACTCCTGTAATAGCTAACCTACTCCCATGAAACAGCATTAATCCCATTAATCCATTCATGAGGGCAAAGCCCTCATGACCTGATCACCTCTGAAAGGTTCCACCTTAAAAGGTGGGATCACAATGGCAATTGCATTTCAACATGAATTTTGGAGGAGACATTCAAACCAGAGCATTCCACCTCTTCCTCTCCAAACTCATGTCTTTCTTACATATAAAATATATTCATTCCATCCCAATAGCCCCCAAAGTCTTAACTCATTCCAGCATCAACTCAAAAGTGCAAAGTCTCATCTAAAGCAGATATGGACGAGGCTCAAGGCACAACTCATCTTGAGGCAAATTTCCTTCCAGCCGTGAGGGTGTGAAATCAAAACAAGTTATTTACTTCCAAAATACAATAGTAGGACAGTCGTAGGATAGACATTCTCATTTTGAAAGAGAGAAATAGGCAAGAAGAAAGGGGTAATTGGTCTCCCCTCTTCTCCCAGATATTAATTTAGAATGTTAACAGTGACCTTCTGTTTTATATGACCCTGTAGAAACCCTTACCTTTTGTTATGAACTGGTGTATCTCAGGATGTCAGAACTATATATAGGATTATATTTTTATAAGATCATACTGATCACATAGTTCAACTTTCTCGTTTTCAACCTTGATGGGAAACTCTTCTGTTTATTTTTGTGGAGGTATTTTTAAATGATAGTAAGTGTCAAATATCTCTATGCAAATTTCCTTTCAAAAAGAAAAAAATAGAAAAATTTTACTATGCTATTTCTAATTATCTCCACCTAAACTTATTTGAGCTAGGGGACTCTTACATTCCTTTTGGCCTCAAATTCTCTGCATTTACTGAAGGAGAGATCAAAGGGGGGATCTGAGTCTAGCAGGAGTGGTTCTATTAATACCTTGGGTCTTGGACCCTAGCAAAATGTCCCTCAATAGGCCCTGTAGCTGATTTCAAAGCATATGATCTGTTGGCTTTTTTCCAAGAAGGATTTGATCTGGCAGGTTTGTTTTTAACTGGTGCTTGGGGACCTAGATTGGCTTCTGAAGGAATTAAATTACTAACTGATCCTTGAAGCACAGTGGAAACTTTGGACAAGATTATCAATCAACAAACATGTCCTCAGTTCCTTGAATGAGTGAGGCAGGATGCTAAGTCCTGAGGGAGCTTTGGAGGATGTCAGTCAATGTGGTTCTGTGCTCAAGGATGCTATAATTAAGCTGGAATATACAAAGGAGTTGTGTAGGTGCTGTATCAGGCAGCTTTTGCTGAATAAGAAACCAACCCAAATGTAGAGGCTTAAAGCAACAGACATTGTTTATTTGCCAGGGTCCCTGAGTTCTGGGAAGCTTTCTGACCTGTATCAGCTCAGCTGGAGCTCTGTTGTCCAGGATGACATTATTTACATGCCTAGCGACCAGCCCAGTATCATCTGGGCAAAAGCCATGTCACTTTCATCCTTCGGTAGGCCAACCTGGTCTTATTTCCTTGGTGGCAGAAGTATTCCAAGCATCAGAAGAGTCCAAGCTCCAATGCATAAGCACTTTTCAAATCTCTGCTGTGTCACATTTTTTAAACATCTTTCTGGCCAAAACACTTTGTCCAGCCCAGATTCAAGAGACAGCAAATGGTCTCCACCTCTTGATGGGAGGAAAGTCAGATTTCAACATGGGGGGATACAGAGCTGGGGGAAACTATGGGACCATTTTTGCAAACCATTTACCACATTTGCCAGGGACTCAAGAAAGAATTGGGGGATCAGGGCAGGGCAAAGAGGAATATGGGATTGCTTTGAGGAGTGGTGGGATTTCAACAGACAGGGATGGGCTGGAGTAAAAGATGGCCCAGGCAGAGGCAGAGCAAGAGGAGTGGTCTGGAGAAGAGAGAGCCTTGAGCCTGGTAAAGAACAACTTCAGTGTCACTGAGTGCCAGGGTGGTGCCAAGTAACCAGCTGGGGAGATAGGAAAGCAACCAACCTCAGCGGACTTTCAATGTCAGCATAGGGACACACAAGCAATCAGAAGATCAGCATTTCCCAGTCTGAATTCTGTTTTATATTATAAAATATGTAAAAGAGGATATATTTCCAAATGACTATAACCCACCAGGATTGAACTATGAAGAAATTGAAAATCTAAACAGACCAATAATGAGTAAGTAGATTGAATCAGCAATAAAAAGTCTCCCACCAAAGAAAAATCCAGGACCTGATGGCTTCACTTGGTGAATTATACCAAACATTTAAAGAACTAATACCAATTTTTAAAAACTATTCCAAAAAACTTGAAGAGGAGGGAATCCTTCCAAACTCATTCTATTAATACAAGGCCATCATTACCCTACCAAAACCAGACAAGGACACAACAAGAGAAAATTACAGGCCAATATCCCTGATTAAAATAGATGCAAAAATCTTGAACAAAATACTAGCAAACAAAATTCAACAGCACATCAAAAAGATCATTCGCCATGATTAAGTGGGATTCATTCCATGAATGCAAGGATGGCCATACATCACAACAATAAAAGAAAAAACAAAGACTATATGATCATCTTAATAGATGCAGAAAAAGTATTTGACAAAATTCAAAATCCCTTCATAATAAAAATCTCAAAAAAATAGTTATAGAAGAAATATACTTCAACACAATAAAGGCCGTATATGAAAAATCCACAGCTGACATCATACCAAATGGCAAAAAGTTGAAAGCTTTTTCTCTACAATCAGAAACAGGACAAGGATGCCCACTTTCACCACTTCTGTTCAACATAATATTGGAAGTACTAGCCAGGGCAAATAGGCAAGAAGAAGAAACAAAAGGCATCCAGATTAGAAAGATGGAAGTTAATTTGTCCCTGTTTACTGATGACATGATTTGTATATATAGACAAGCCTAAACAGTCCACTAAAAACTGTTAGAACTAATAAATTAGTAAAGTTTCAGGTTACAAAACTGACATACAAAAATCAATAGCATTTTCATATGCTAATAGTGAACTATCTGAAAAAGAAATCAAGAAAACAATCTCATTTACAAAGTTATGAAAAAAATACCTAGAAATAAATTTAACTAAGGAGGTGAAAGATCTCTGCAATAAAAACTATGGAACATTGATGAAAGAAATAGGAGACACAAATAAATGAAAAGATATCCCATGTTCATGGATTAGAAGAATTATTTAATATTATTAAAATGGCTATACTACCCCAAACAATCATCAGATTCAGTACAATCCCTATCAAAATACATTCTTTACAGAAATAGAAAAAAACACAAATAAAATTAGTATGGATTTACAAGAGACCCCAAATAGTCAAGGCAATCTTGAGGAAAAAAAGAATAAAGTTGGAAGGCATCACATTACCTAACCTCAAAGTATACTACAAAGCTATAGTAACCAAATCACCATAGTACTGGCATAAAAACAGACAGATAGACTAATGGAACAGAATAGAGAGCTCCAGAATAAATCCTTGCACTTACGGCAAACTGACTTTGGACAAAGGTGCCAAGAACACGCAATGTGAAAAAGGCAGTCTCTTTAATAAATGATGTTGGGAAAACTGGATGTCCACATATAGAAGAATAAAATTAGATACTTATCTCTCAGCATTATAAAAATTAATTCAAAATTGATTGAAGACTTAAATGTAAGACCAGACCTGAAACTATGAGCCTAGCAGAAGAAAACATAGGGGAAATGCTTTAGGACATTGATTCGGGCAAGGATTTTTTTGGGTCAGACCTCAAAGAACAGATAATAAAAGCAAAAGTAGACAAATGGGATTACATAAAACTAAAAGGCTTCTGCACAGCAAAGGAAACAATCAACAAGTGAAGACACGATCCACGGAATGGGAGAAAATATTTGCAAACTATGCATCTGACAAGGGACTAATACTCAAGATACATCAAAAACTCAAATAACTTAAAAGGAAAAAACTTCCAAAAACCCAATTAAGAAATAGGCAAAAGATCTGAATAGACATTTCTCAAAAGAAGACATACACATAGCCAAGAGCTATAAGAAAAAATGCTCAACACCACTAATGATCAGGGAAATGCAAATCAAAACCACAATGAGATATAATCTCACTGTAGTTAGAATGGTCATTATGAAAAAGACAAAAGATAGTAAGTGCTGGTGAGGATGTGGAGAAAGCGTAACCCTTATATGCTGTTGGTGGCAATGCAAATTAGTGTAGCCCTTATGGAAAGCAGTACTGAGGTTCCCCAAAAAACTAAAAATAGAACAACCATATGATTCAGCAATGCCATCACTGGGTATATATCCAAAGGAAATAGAATCATTATGTTGAAGAGATATCTGCACTGCTATGTTTATCATAGCACCATTCATGATAGCCAAAATATGGAATCAACCTACATGTCCATCAAGGGATGAATGAATGAAGAAAATATGGTACATATACACAATGCAATCCTATTCATGCATAAAAAAAAAATGAAATCCTGCCATTTGTGACAAAATGGATGAACCTGGAAGACATTATGCTAAGTGAAGTAAGCCAGGAACAGAAAGACAAATACTACATGGTCTCACTCATATGAGGAATCTGAAAAAATTGATCTCATAGAAGCAGAGAATAGAGTGTTGGTTACTAGAGCCTGGTGTGGTTTTGGGCTATGGGGGACAGGGAGATGTTGGTCAAAGAATGTATAATTACAGTTAGATTGGAAGAATAAATTTTACGAGATCTATTGTACAGAAAAGTGACTCTAGTTGATGATGACGTATTATATCCTTTAAAAAATGGAATGAGAGTAGAGGTTTTATGCTCTCACCAGAAAAATGATAACTATGTGAAGTAATGCATTTGTTAATTAGCTAGATTGAACCATTTCACAATGTATATGTACTTCAAAACATCATGTCGTACATGATAAAAACATGTATTATCTCTCATTTAAAAAATAAAAATTAAAAAATGAAGTGATTACTGATAAAGAAGAATTTTGAAAAATAAAAATAAAAAAATAAAGCATTTGTGATCACCCAAGAGATTTCTTTACTGCCAGACTTTGCAAAGCCCGTGTTGGAGTAGCATGCATTAGCACCTTCCCAACAGAAGGTGATGTTGTCAGAAGGTTTTGCCCAAGCCCTCCGGGCACGCTGTCATGTGTTCATAGAATACCACGTTGAAAACACACAGCAGAACATGGGAGTCCCTGAGCTAGAGAATAAATATACATTTTAATACAATGGATGGTTTTCTATGAGTTCCCAGAGGGTAGGAGTGTGTCTCATTTACTACTACGAGCCCAGTGCCTGTAACAGTGCTTGGCACATAGGTGGTCATTGAAGAATTCTTAAAACGCTGTCAGATAAATTATCTATAGGGTTGTATGTCAGGGTACCAAGGTCTATCAAATTCATCTTTCTCTCAAGTTCGAGAGCAGCACAAGAACCATTGCAACGTAATGATAGTGTCATTCTCTCTTGAGCTAATATAAACATGACTGGATCATTTAGAAAACTCAATGTTGAGCTGGACCAAAGCTCCTGCTTCAGCTCCTCTGACCAGACCCCCTTGAAATGGCTGTAAAATGTCCCAGTTGGGAGAATTACGAAGCTTGATAAGGAAAGATCTGGACTCTGAGTGGCCTGGAAGATATTGGTAATTATTATCCAAGTGAGACTTTGGTCATCGTCAAAGACAAAACTTATAAACTCCTGCATACAGCAAGAGCTGTTTGTTATAATGTGTGGATGTTTGCTCAGCTAAAACCTGGGCTTGAGGATTCTGAACAAACAGGGATTTGAGCCAGTGGTCTGGTGCCTTTGGCCTCATCCTCAAAGCCTCAGTGGATGGTGGCCTCGAAATTGCTCTGTTCACTCTGAGGGAGTGGGGGGTGGACCATGAGAAGCAGATGGCAGCCTCTCAACTTTCTGGAAGCTTTCAGGAATGATGTGATTCCTCAAGGCCAGAGGCCCTACGCTTCATTCTTCCTGCATTCGCCAGCATTGAGCTCATGAGACCGTTTTCTCTGGAAGTGTGGTTTCTAAATCCAGAGTCAGAGACCATTTGTAGAATCTGATGGAAGCAGTGGAGTCTCTTCCTAGAAAAATCAACACACACAACCACATCTTGCAGCCTATATTATGGGATTTTTGGACCTCTGTGATAATGTATCCTTAGGCTAGGGCTAGAACCTCTGGTTCAGACATCAAATCACCATGTCCCCCTCAACTTTGTGTGTGACGGAGAGTGGAATTCTCCAGACCACTACTAGCAGGCTGATTTTCCCCACACTTTTGATTTAGTTTTGTTTATTAAATATGTAAAACATCAACGTGATCTCAAAACTCACAATTACATACAAAGTTGCTCTCAGAGAAGTGCCACTTCCTTCCGTTCCATGAGTTTGATGATGTCATTGCCACCCCAGATTAAGATTTAGAACATTTTCACTGCTCATGTTTATGCTCAACCTCCTCCGGGATCCCACCAGGGCAACCTCTGACCTGATTTCTATCAGTCTAGGTTAGCTTTGTCCGAACTGCATATAAATAGATTGCTGGCCTGAGCTGACTGCAATCCACATCAATGTTTCATTCTTCCCTGCACCACTGAAAGTCTAATTGTCCTCAGTCACCTGGTATGTTCACACCGTCTAACCAGGACCAAACTCACCAACGGCAGGGGCCCTGTCTTCTGCACCCACTAACAGGGCTACCAGGTGCTGTGGGTGGGCAGAGCAGGTGCAGATGGGAATGTGTGACTGAGCCAGGCCTCCTGGGGAGCAGCACAGGCTGCCCCCATCCTACCAAGAACTAAGCTGCTTTCTCACCTGCTCCCTTCCGGCATACAGGAAGGATTATTCAACCCAGAGTGGAATGAGAAATTAGAACATGCAAAGGCAGGGTTGTGAGAGGTGACATCATGCTGGGGGAAGCGAGAAAGTGAGCAGAAGAGCAGTACCCAGAACTAGAAAAACCAGAGCCAGAGCCTGAGCATCTGTAGGAAAAGGCATGGAGGGACAGGTCTGAGGATCCGGCAGAGATACAGGACCGGGGCAGGGAGTGCTGAAAAGGAGCGGGTGGCGCAGGCTGACAGAGCACAGTGGGACTATCGGGCCACGCTTCTCCCACCCAGGCAGTCCCCTGCCTTCACCGGCAGACACATACATCACACAGAGAAATTGGAGCCAGACAATCTCCGACTTTGTTACACCAGGTGCGGCAGAAGGCAGGGCGGGACCCAGAGCTTTAGCAAATAAGATCGAGGGGCACTTGCGTGCTGCAGGGGGAGGTGCAGAGACCAAACCCCCTCAATTCTGCATCACCCAGAGCACAGGTGGCCCTGCACGTGGCCCACCCCCTGCACCGCCGTTCATAGAGTTTGGAGAACAACTCTTTTGAGATAATGAGATACGAATGACCCCAGAGAAAAGTTCTCCTCATCTCAACATTTACAGGGAGGGTTCCCCAGTGAAAACTCTGGGTCACTGCTCTATAAGCTGCAACTCACAGTCGGCTTATTTCTTCTGTACTCTTATTGTCACATCATTTCATCTGGTAAGTGCTCCAAGGTGCACCGCGTAAACATAAGAAATCCTCTTTTAAAAAATATAACCATAATACCCCTACTGTACCTAAAAATGATGAACAAGGATTCCTCAGTATCAGCAAATATTCATCTTGTGTTCAAATTTCCAACTGCCTCACAAATATTATGATTTTTTTAACATTTTCTTTGAATTAGGAACCAAATTACATCTACATGTTGCAATGAGTCAATACGTTTTCAAAGTCTCCTTTAGTTTGTAGGTGCCCTCTCCTTCTCTCCCTCCCTTCCACCCCCTTCCCTCTCTTCTTCGCTCCTTTTTTGCAATGTTTGTATTGGAGAAACCAGGTTGCATTTCCTGCAACCTAAACTCTGTGCAAGGAACAAATGGGCCCAGTTCAGCTGGTGCCTTTTAGGGCATTTCTCCTTTGGAGGGTGAAGTGGAGGAGAGATGATCCCATCAAATAAGTCCTGAGAGATCGGCCATGCCGGGTGGCCATCAGACCAGCAGGACCACGTGGAGGAGGGCATCTGCCTGGGGTGTGATAAGGGCCCCTGTCCTTGGCTTTCCGAGAGGGTGCAGTGTACAGGTGCCACTGAGCTGTGGGCTGGGGATGCATCTTGGGGTTGCATAAAAAAAGGAACTTGCTTATTGGACGTTTTTACACATTACTTCATTTCATAGCTCTTAATAATGTTACAAAAGAAATAAAAACCAAAACCAAAATACAGGCATATTATTATATTACACATGGTCAGTAATTAAAGATTCTCTCTCTTGCTGACTCTCTAAACAGATGAAGAGGCTTGCATCTTCCACCTCCCTCCTCTCCTGTTTTCTATTTGTGAATTGAGGGAGAGAATTCACATGGAGGATGACTGGACCTTCTGCCTGGGCGTTTCTCAGGCAAGGGCACTGCTCGGTCCAGCCTGTCCTGAAAAGATTGATGGCAGGTTCAAGAGAATCCACAGTAAGTGTCAGGCCAGGAGCCTTGGATCAGCCCCAGAGAATGAGATAATTTTCTTACAGATTTGGGGGCAGATAAGAATGAATCTGCCAAGAGACAGGAGCAGACGACACACCTGGAGGAAATAGAAACAGTCGCCACGTACAGGGAAGAGGATCCCACCTTCCAGTTCTCAAGGAATACAAATGAAATCATGAGGAAATATTTCGCACAAAATAGAGTTCTAGGACTGGAGTGGTCGGGGCACAAATATTCATGGTTGCTCTGTTTTACAATAGAACACGAGATTGTATACAATCTGAATGTAAGTAAATCATGGAAAGTGTTAAGTAAATTGTGGCATTTTGATTCTGGGAAATATTACTCAGCTATTAGAAATAATGAAAAAAAGAACACTTTAGTAGGGAGAAAAGTAATTTCAAAATAACGTTAGGAGGCAGAACAAATGTTTACACCTACAAAATGTCACATATGACATATCAGCATGTATACATAAAGCTGGGACGAAACTAGAAACACGAATGTGTCTGTTGGGCCAATGGGATGTGAGCAAAGACCTGCTTTTAGTCTGATAGTAAGGAAGTATAACAGCATGTATTAAGCACCTTTTGTGTGTCAGACAATTCTCTAAGTAAGATTTTATGGCATTTCCTTTCATCCGACAATAATTATATATTATTAATAATAATCATGATAATAATTATTATGGGTTGAATTATGTGCCACCAAGCCAAAATTCATATGCTGATGTCCTAACCCCCTGTACTTCACAATGTTACCTTATTTCCTGACAGGATCTTTGCAGAGGTAATTAGTTAAGATGAGGTCATACTTGAGTATAGTAGTCACCTGATATGACTGATGTCCTTACAAAAAGGGGAAATTGGGACACACACACACACAGAATTCCACGTGAACATGAAGACAGAGACTGGGGTGATGTGTCTACAAACCAGTGCATGCAGAAGACTGCCAGCAGCCCACTGGACGCTGGAGAGAGGCCTGGGGCAGAGACTTCCAGTCCTCAGAAGGAATCAGCCCTTCCCCACACTCTGCTTTGCAACTTCTGGCTTCCAGAACCATGACACAAAAGATTCCTGTTGTTCCGAGCCCCCAAGTTTGTGTGACTTTGTCGTGGCAGCCCTAGGAACTAACACAATAGCAATCACAGTAATCACACTGAGTATTTACTGTGCTACCTACAATATAAGCACACTCTCTAAGTGCATTAAAGGTGCTGTGACATGTGTCATCCTTACAGGGAGGCTGGAGGGAGGCATCTTCACCCCATCTAGGGATGTGGAACTCAGGGCATGGTGGTGACTTCACTTTCCTCCAGTGCACAGCTCCCTGGTGGTGGGGCTGTGATTTGAGCATGGTTCCAGAAGCTGCATAGGAACTTAAATGTTTTCAGAGATGTGAAAGGTGACGAGCTCATGAGGTCAGGTTGCGGGTTTAGAAACACCCCTTGCTCTGCCTTATGCTCCTTCCCGCTGGGTTTTGGCCCGCAGGCGTGGAGGGCTGCCCACGCAGAACTGGGGTGTTGGTCCTGACCCGCTATGCCCCTTCCTGGGCCCCAGAGTGCCTGTTATTCCCACTCCCCTCACTTTAGTAAAACCCCTGGGCTTACCCATCCCAGTGAGAGTGGCCAGCATAGACAGGCAGAGTCTGAGTAGGGAGGTCAGCCTGAGCACCAGCACGGGGCCTTTTCTCGCAGCAGTCCACGCTGGGGACGGCCCTCAGGCTGTGGGGCTGCAAACAGCACAGGGACGTTGCTTTAGTATGTCCCTCTTATTCTTGTCTAGAACACAATCCCAGGTACAGACAATGTTCAGAACAGTGGATTTGCCACAGAGGGAGGGGTTACCCAGGATGTCACCTCTCTCTGCCCCCTGGTATATTTATAAATGGTAAAACCAGGTGAAAAGATGATCAAGGCCACTCTGGAGAGAGAAAAGGAAGGGAGACCACCAATGGGGCAGCATCCTCCGGTGGGCAATGTGAGGAGGGTGGGGGACGCTGCCGTGCCAGGCAGCCCACCCTGTCCTCTGTGGCTGCTGCCCCACGACCTCCCCTGAAGCCCTGCGCAGCCACACCAGCCCCCTTGAGGCCTCCAGTGGCTGCCTCTGTACTGTAGGTAATGCTGGACTCCTCAGCTTTGTTACTGAGGCCCTCTGTGATCTCCACCAGCTTTAGCACCCTTAGTTCCCAAAGTGCTTTTTTCCGCACCGTTTTCCCACTGTTTCCAGTTTCCACCGTACATATCCTCTCTGCCAGTCTCTGCTCATGAAATCAACATGCATGGTGTATCAGATAGCTATTGCTGTGTAACAAGACATCCTACTCTCAGTGACATAACACAGCAATCATTTGTTGTCATGCACATGTCTGTGTGTCCTCCAGGGCTCAGCTGAGCTGGGCTGGGCTTTGCCAGGTGGTTCTGTTCCAGGCTGCTTTGGCTGGGGCAGCTTTGCTCTCAGTGTAGGTCTGTGGGTAGGCCAGGGAAGTTCTGCTCCACAGGTGCTCATTCTTGGCCAAGGCTGAAGGGATAGCAGTACCCTAGAGGGAACTCTTCTTATGTAACAGGCAGAAGAACAAAAAGGAGTGTGGAAACACACAAGGCTTCTTGATTCCTAGGAACAAAACTGGAAAACCATCCCTCCTTCTTGCAGGCTATTGGTCAAACCAAGTTGCACGCTCAAGTCCAAAGTCAAGGGGCAGGGAAGTACTTCACACCCACCTCATCTTGGCAAGGGTGCGGATGCAGGAGGGATGAAGATTTAGGGTAAATAATGCCACCTACCATGAGTGGTGAGGATGATGATAATAGTGACAGCAGAATAGTACCAGAGGCAGTAGTACATGCTGTGAAGTACTCACCATGTGTTAGTGCCACAAGTTCTGGGCTATCGTTATTGTCTGTTAATCCTTACTGCAGCCTTGCAAGAGAGGAATTCCTGTTTCCACGGTATTGCAAAGGAGGGAAAGAGACTCTTAATGCTCCTAATCTCCCCTAAGGTCACAAAGTTATTAAATGACAGTCCTGAACTGAGCCCAAGATTTGGCTTTGCAGAGCTGACCCCAGGATTTGGAATCTGAGGTTTGACTCCAAAGCCAAATTCATGTCAAAATCCTACCCCTCTTTCAAAGTCTTGCTCAAATGTTGACTCCCCCATTAGCTATTTCTTAATCCAGTATGGGTGTAGCATCCCAAATCAGAAAATCTGAAATCCAAAATGTTCCAAAATCCAAAACTTTTTGAACATCAACATAATGCTCAAAGGAAATGCTTGTTGGATTTCAAATTTTGGATTTCTGATTTTGGATTTTCAGATTTAAGATGCTCACCCAGTAAATATTCCAAAATCGCAAATCCAAAACACTTCTAGTCCCAAGCATTTGAGATAAGGGATACTCAATCTGAATTGCACAGTTGATTAAATGATACTGTGGTTATAAATTTTCATTCTAAACAGTGCTGCGCTCTGCTACTTTTGGGTATTTTAATGGAGCTCAGTCTAACAGAATTTCACAACAGGCAAATGTGTAATAAACCAAACCACACACACACACACACACACACACACACACACACACACACACACACAAAATACTGAAAGTCCAAGAGCGATTCAATTGCTTTTCACATCTGATGTTATTTGTCAAATGAAGAAGTCATTTTTTTGAGATTGGAAAATGTTAACTATTTCTATTGTCCCCAAGTTAGAGGTAAGGACCCTGCAATTTCTAAGCAGAATGTGCTTATCTTAGGTCATTAGCAATCATCAGAAGTGCCGAATAGTGTGGACATTCGGCAAAGGGTGGGTCTCCCAGACTCAGCCACCTGCAATGGAAAATACTTTCTCACGAGCAAGAGTATTGCTGCCTTTTGGTGAAATGAGACCTAAGTCACACCTTGGTGGGAGGAAGAGCACAGCCAGAATTTAGGGGCCCCACCTGGTGATACTGAACATTTTATTTGGACAAGCATAGTTTGTAGACTCTTTAGACTCTTTAGTTTTTAGGCTCTTGAAAAATTCTTTTAGAAATGTCAAGGTGACTGGTGTATTAAAAAAATGAGCCAGGGCAAACAAGGATGACATTCTTTTAATTCTTTCCCTGCTAGGTCATTTTCTCCTTAACGCCAGCTCTGTGTAGGGCCATCTTCTATAAAGGACCATCAACCTACTTGGAGGTCCACACTTGAGGGACACTGGAAAGCAGGTGAAATTTTTTAATCAGTTGACCCTGAAGCTCCCTCACCTTTTCCCACCAAAGCTCCAGCTGATGCTGAAACTTAAAGCTAGAAAGTGAGAAAACCAAGGCGATTTACATCTGCTACACCTTCTAAAAACGCAGTAACAAGCACATGAATTACCAAAGGTGCCACTAGGGAAGAGGCTATTGCATGGGGACTCTTAAATCCCTCTAAATAAATCTTGCCCATAAATGTCAGTTCTGTCTCTCTGTGCAGACCATCGTATTGCCAGATTTGCAATTTTGTTTGCTGACTAAGATATGTCACTTTCAGTTTTCGATTTGGAACCTGGTTTTGGCAAAATGGTTTTCAGTATGCATGCCTGTGCACCACCGATGATAGGAATGTTTTGTATCAGGTCGAATCATATATATTTGCCACTATTTTTTTATCTATAGAAGTAATAATACCATATGCTTTAACTTAAAGAACTGCTTGCTCCCGTGACCCAAAAAACAAACACAAAAACAAAACAAAACAAAAGTTTTCTGTACAAATCCATAATCCAATTTCTGTGCATTAAATATCTCCCCTCACATAACAAAGTCAGAAGATTGTTTCTTCAGTAAACTATTGGTTCTCTGGATGTTATTAAACCATACTTAAGAAACACACTAACATGAAACAGGGTTGATAGAAAATCCGAATGTGAACTCATCAACATTCCTCAAATTCTGAAGGTGAACTAGAATTTTTATAAGTGGCAACCAAAGTATCTAAGAAAAAAAGATTATTGCTTAATTAAGAAAACCTGTTGCACAGAAAAACCACCTTCCTTTGTACTTACAGGACAAAATGTGCTGTATTCTTGGGGGTCCCCAAGTTCAAATGAGAATTTTGACAATTTCCATTTTCATTTCCTTATGACGTGGAGCACATAGGCTGTCATGGCTCCATAACCACGATGACTTTTATTTCTTTGTCACCACGTGTGGCCAGGAGCCTGGCTACATGGAGAACAGTCTTATGGTAAGTCATCGAGAGGGGAATGGCGAGAACTGAATCACACCGGCTCTTCGACCCCAAAAGATCCACAGCAGCTGAGATGTTATGCTTTTTCTGAGCCAGTAGCTTTCTCAGGTTGTGTCTTCCTATGTAACAACTCACAACAGGTCCCAGGTAGTAAGCAACATAGAGAATATGAAGGAACACATGGGTCAGTCTATGGCCTTTGCTTTTCTGAGTACTGTATTCTGTAGTGCACTATTACAATTGATTTGTCCACCAAAATAATGGAGCCATAGAAAAACTGAGTTAATTATTAAAAAGAACATTATTGAAAATAATAATGATGATGTAAGCAAAACTAGTTCATCATTCTTAATGGCAAATGAGACAGGGAAGCATGCGACAGACATCTGTCTACTATTAAATCCAACATGGACAATTTAGTTTCACCCAAAACACCATCTACCATGTTAAACGTATGCTGGCAATTTGAATTTGTTGGCTTTAAAGTTTTGTTCTTAATAAATGTGTCAAATTGTGTGGCTGTTATTGGCTAAGAAGTAATAATACCATATTATTCCCTAGATGTTTCTTCCTGTTTTATACTCTTACAGGTTTAAGTGATACAGTGATAATTCCAACACAGTTTTTTCTTTGCAAGGAATTGGTACCTTTTTTCAGGTTTGGTGAGGGCTGCTGTAGAATTACAGCTAGAACCCACCTCTGACTATTCACAGCTGGGTCCTGACACCGTGGAAATGGCTGGACTGGGGCAATTAGTACAATGGGTCACAGAAGCAGACGAGGCCAGGATTCCTCCCCAGCAGTAAAGAGACAGGAGCCTGCATGAAGCAGCAGAAACAGCAACCCAAGAGTACCGGACAGATCTTCTGGTCTCTGCACAGGGCAGAGCAGGCTCCTAGCCAGCAGCTGCCTTCGCTGGTGTGCACCAGCACAGGTAGCGGAAGCTTCTGCAGGTCGACTTTCTGAGCCATGAGAAAGTGCAATTTGTGGGTTTCATGTCGTACACTTCCGGAGTTGGGCAGAGAGACTATACAGTGTCATCTCAGGGGTTGACAAACTATGGCCCAAAGGCCACATGCAGCCCACTGCCTGTTTTTAATAAATAAAGTTTTATTGGTACACAGCCACGTCCATTTGTTTTCATTTTGCCTGTGCTTACTTTTGAGCTGCAATGACAGAGTTGAGTAGTTGCAACAGAGACCATATGGCTCACAGAGCCTAAAGTGTTTACTCTCTGGCCCTTTACAGAAAAAGCATGCTGACCCCTGCATAGGAATGAAAGGAAAATAACCCCTTTCAAGGAAACCCGGGAAGGGTCCCCAGACAATACCAGCCCACGGGTATTTTCCATTCCTGCTCTGGCTCCCAGGTTGCAAAGCAGTCAAAGCCCTTTGAGCTCTCCTTGCTGAACAACTTTAACCTTTGTGAACCAAGCAGCAATCCTTCTTGGGCTGAAGAAACGGTAACAACCAATTGGCCATTTTTCCATGGGGTTATGGGGTGGTTGGCCACTTGGGTTATGAGTCCCGACAGCCAGGCTTGACCCTCTCCTCCCCCTGTCAACATCTCAGTGCCTTGGTTTCCTCCTAAGCAAGACGAGGATGAGAAAAATGTGTATCTCATAGTGGTTTTACAAAGATGAAATGAAGTGTTAAAGTAGAGGTGGTTACTTTAACCTGGCCTGGCCCATCATAAGCATTCACTAGATAAGACGGTGTCTCGAGAGGGCATCGTCATTGTCCCCTATTGGAAGAGAGGTCCAGAGAGGAGAGGCGACTTTGCTCACACTCCACTGACGCTGCAGCAAGTCTAGGACGCAGGGCCCAATCCTAAAGACCACTAAGATTTTTTGAGTGCCCGCGCGGGGTGCCGGGCCTGGACTCCACCCACGCCTTGCCTGTTGTATCTCATTTAACCCTCACTGTGGCCCTGCGAGATAAGGGCTTCATTTCCTTCCATTTTCCAGACGGGGAAGCAGAGACGGAGCTGGAACGCACAGCTGCCCAGGGTGAGCTCGCAAGAGCTCACAATACACCCCGGGCCGCCACATCCACCCACGCACTTGCGAGAAAGGCAGGCAGCACTTTGGGGTGCAGGGATGGACAGACAGGTCAGGAGAAGCGAAGCCGGATCTCCCCCGCCAGCCCTCTTCTCCCGGGTACAGACTGCGATGGCTCCATCTAGCGGCCAGAGGCGGGAATGCCCGATGGCGAGGCCTCGGAGAAGCAGCTAAGAAGCCTCCAGGCCGCGTGTCTCTTGACCTCCATCTCGCCAGGCCAGGGCACGGCAAACCGGCCAGACGCCCGATGGACGTGGCCGTAGACATTCAGAGGAAAGAAGACACTAGCAGCAGCAGATAGCTCTCCCTCCTCAGAGAGGTGCTCATGCGTCCTCAGCCCTTTACCCCAATTCCACAGGAGGCAATTTTGCCTGCCCCCCTCAGGGGACATTTGACAGTGTCTAGTGGGTAGAGGCCAGGGACGCTGCTAACCATCCTGCAGTGCCCAGGACAGCCCCCACGGCAAAGCAGGACCCAGCTTCCAATGTCAACAGTGTCACCCGGCGTAGGGAACCCATCTGTGTCCTCCTTACAGGTGGAACACTTGCCTGCAGGCCCGAGGGTTACATGAGGCCACGCAGGCTCAGAGCCTTTGCACATGCTCTTCCTCCCGCCTGGACCGTTCTTCCCATCCTCTCCACTGTCTCCTAGTACTTTTCCTTCAAATCTCAGCCCACTGGTCTCTCTTCAGGGCAGCTCACCTCTGCCTCTTCCTCTGGGTTTGGACTCCCCACGGGCAGACCTGAGACAAGAAGTCATGCAGTTTGTTTGGGAGGAGAGCCCAGGAAGCCCCTGGAAGGGGGTGAGGAAGAGAGACCAGAAGTGTGGGTGTCAGGGGCAGTGAAGGCAGGTTAACGGGCAGTTATTGCTGCGAGCGGCTGAGTGCAGCCTCCCAGGGAGGGGGACGATCCTCAGAACTGTTGCCCCAAGCAGAAGGGAGTCGGGGTATTTATCCTCCAGCTGCCCTGCTGCTCTTGGGCACTAACTCCTTACATCGCAGCAGCCTGTGCACCGATAGAATTACTGACACAGACATGGCGTTCCCGGTCTACGCACATCCCTCCCTTTTAAAGGGCAGTCAGGCTTGCACTCTCTCCCCCTGGTCCTCGGAAGCTGATGGGTCACTTCCTTAACTTGAAGCTGCAGGAACTGGGAACAGGGGATTGGCACAGGTGAAGAGTCGACACAGCAGGAGACGGGCTCTGCCCAGTGCCAAGGGTTTGGGAGCCGTGATGTTACCACAAAGGCCATGCTAGCTCCTTGTGTCCCTGGCCACGTCGTTGCGAATTGTTACACCACCTTGCGAATTGTTACACCATATCCCCAGCTAGACTGGAATTAGTTTGCTTAGTAAGAAAAGCAATATTTTTGATGAATTTTACATTTTCTACCAAGTAATGAATTAACCTTTTTGAAATCGCCAAGGCAATCACAGCGGGAAAGTGAAGCCGTATCTGACGGGCTGGCTGCAGCATGCAAGCCATCGGAGGGGTGGCGGGAGAAGCTGGCAGGAAGGGAAGGAAGAGAGAATATAAACACAGTCAGCACTAACCGGCCCCAAACCCTGCATGATAACCGACCAGTCCTGGACCCGCTTGTCCTCTGGACCAATTCTGTTTTGCATGAGGTTAGTTCTGACCCACAAGCCTGATTTGAGGACATCCGCGCCTCCACTTGTCCTGTTGGTGTGGGGAACTTCTTCCAACTTTTAGGCACGCAAGACTAAATGCGAATACCATCTATGTACAAGTGGCTGGGAAAATGCTGTGGAGAGGCTTACGGCTCTCAATCTTCAGTGACATAAACACATTTTGACTAATTAGGTACACTGTAAGCGATTGGGTAGGCTGGCTGAGGAGGTAGAACTTTGTACTGGTTTCAGGTGGGAGGACTAAAGTCCTTGACATTGTTTGGTAAGATTTTTCTCATTTTGTGAAAAGCTGAAAATTCAATAAACATTTATTAAGCATCAAATCTGGCCATTGCATTGAGGGCTAAATGTGTGGAATACAGCAGCGATGACATCTATATGGCACATACCGTACGACTCCCCGTCTGTGCGTATGCACAGGGAACCACATATCCCAGGCACCCTGGCCCTCTGGCTTCCTGGTAGGTTTGGCCATGGGGGGCTGCTGCCTGGCAGGAGGTTGCCTGGTGGGAGGAGAGAAGCCTGGGTGTGCCTGCCCTTCTCTCCCTCCTTAACTTGGCATCTCTGGCCCTGGCTGTGTGTCCTCTGTAATTTCAGCTCCTGCACAAGGCAGTCCTTCTCTGTGCTCCCGCTGTGCCTGGTGGGGGCTGGACAGAGACCTTGGGCTCTGATAACCCCATGTTTGTTCTCCCTTTGCCCCTCTGGCCTGGGGTGGGAGCAGTTTCCTGTTGTTGCTCATGTCTGGATTTTGTCACTGTTTTTTGTTTGATTCCTCAACTCTTCCATCACTTGTGTAACAAATTACCCATATTAAATCTGCTTGAAATATCTAGTGTGTTTTCTTTTTCTTGTGAGATCCTGCCTATCCCAACATATGTATTTCATAGCCCTTTCCCTCTCCCATGAGGCTTCACACTCCCTGCATCCTTGGTGTTCTAAAAGATGTCTGCTTCTTTCTTACCCCAGGGCCTTTGCACTTGCTTTCCCTCTGCCTTAAATGCACACTCCCTGGCTCTCTCCCCATGGCTGGCACTTTCCATCCCTCAAATTTCATGTTCCTTTCTCAGGTACCCTGAGAGGGCAAACTAGATGTGACTTTCTCGGAGGCTCTGACTGATCTAGCACAGCCCATGTGCCCCTCCCTCACTGCAAGTTACTCAACTGTCTATCACAGTGCCCTGTTTGTTTCTTTCAAATTGTGTATCACGATCTGTAAGGATTTTAATTGTTCGTTTGCATAGATATTTATTGTCTGCCTTCCCCGCTAGAACACAAGTTCTGTATTCCCAGTGTCTAGCCCTGTTGCTGGAAGATAGTAGACATTGAATAAAAAATATTCAATGAATGAATAAATGCAAGTTTTTAAACAGTTTGAACCTATGACAAAGTCAAAACTGAAGAGGTTTTAAAAATGGTCTATCTCTTTACCATTTTTGGAGATAAGTTTGGGGCACGGGGACATGAGTGTTAATTTGTGAATTTGTCCACTTGGAATGGAAAGGATCCCAGGAGTCCCTTGTCCACTGACACTTGTTCTCCTGAATTGGGTCAGGGCCTGTTTTTAAGGGTAGGTGGCATGTGACATTCCCCTGCCTTTTGGCACGTAGTTTTCTCTGGACCAGAATCCTGGGCAGTCACTGGGTGGCAGTGAGTACCCTCCTTCTGTCAATGCTTCAAGGGTGACAAGTGTCTCATTGCAAAACAAAGACACAATTCTTGTCACATTATTGGTTGATCAAACTTGTAATAGAAAATGTTGGTGCCCCATCCTGTGCCCCCTCAGCCTACCTGAGTCCACCTTCAGCCACAAGGGCAGAGGAGATGGACAGCTGTCCGCACCTCCCTCCTCTGCCCGAGGGCTGCCCCACCATGGCAGGCTGCTTCATCGCGAGCAAGCTTGGCCCAGAGGTGGGGCACATGCAGGACCCCCGGCCAAGGGGGTTGTCCCCGTGATCACACTGGTAGCCTGCCATTAACACCTCTGCTACTCTCGTCCCTGCCTCACCTGGCTCCCTTCCCTAGTCCTCATTTGTGTTTCCTGGGACTATCTTCCTAACAAGCCACCTGCACCCAAGTCCTTGTCTCTGGGGCCACTTTGGGAGCATCCAAATGGGGCAGAATCCATCTCCGTTTTCTTAGTTGCTCTTCCTTTTTGTTCCACATAAAGATTTGCTTCTATGGAAAAGGCCCGTGTGGGCGTCAGGACTTGACTTTGCCGGAGACTGCGTGAGGAAACCATGTGACCACACCTGGGGACTGCGTCCTGGGGAGTGGTGGGCTAGGGCATCTGCTTCTGTCCCCACTAACCCCCACCTAGACCCCACCCCACTGGCTATTTACCTTCCCCGCTCCCTGGCTCACCATCCCCCCTCCAGGGTAGAGGACTGGGCCTGGCAAGCTTGTCCCACACCCGGACTTTACAGTGGTGGGTCTCCACGTGTGTGCCGGGCTGGCAGCAGCAGGTTAGAAATGCAGATGCCCAGGCTTTGCCCCAGACTGCCGAGTGGGAAAGTCCGAGGTGGGCTCAGCATGGTGCGTGCTCACAGCCCTCCAGGGGATCCCGGGATGCGCCGCAGCCTGAGAAGCGCTGTCTAGAGCCATGGAGTCATCAGCGGGTTCACAAACAGCCCACTCTGCTGCTTGCCGCTGGTGGGGGTGGCGGGGGGTTGGGTCACTATGTAGCAGTATATGACGACTCATCAATTAGGACAGAGGCTCTTGTGGTTACCAATATCTTCATATCAGGTTGTCAAAGTGATCCTTGGTGTCACAAGCCAGGTGTTGGGAAGGACAGGTGCTTTGGAGGCAGCAGCCCCTGTGTCGCCCCCAGCCCCGTCAGTGCTCTGTGCGTCCCTTGAATCCTTTACCGCCTCGATGCATGCTATTCCTGGCTGCCGCTTTTACTCCCAATAGCCAGCGCCTGTGTCTCTCTGTTGGCAGGTGTCCTAATGCTTCTGGAGCCCCGTTGATTGTCCTGCTTGCACGGGGAGCTGGGTCAGCACTTTACCCAATGATGGACGGGTGCGAGGATCCCCAAGACCTCCCTTGGGTTCAATGATTCACTAGGTAGGACTCATGGCACTCAGAAAGGCCATTAGATTCACAGTTATGCTTTACTACGTGTGATTCCTGCAATAAACTACAGATGAAAATCAGCAACGGGAGACGGTGCCTCGGGTGGGGCCCAGGAGAGCTCCAGGTGTGGATCCAGTTGTCTTCTCCGGTGGAGCTGTGCAGGCAGTGCTTAGGTCTCCCAGCAATGACGTGAGGCAACATGCATGGAATATTGCTGATGAGGGAGACCGGCCTGCGCCCTGGTGTCCAGGGTTTTTACTGGGGATTGGTCACACAACCGTAAGTGACTGCCCACGTGTCTGACCATAGTCTCCAGCCCCTTGAGGGGTCAAGCTGATACCACAGCCCAAGGTCCCCCACCGTAAATCACATTGTTAGCATCAACTATCTGGTGTGGCCCAAGGCCCCCAGTAAACGAAGACCCTCTTATCAGGCAGGATAGACCAGGACTTGGAGTTTGCCCCCAGGAGCTGTGCAAGCATCAAACCCTCCTTTGGGCAAGGCTGACCCTTTATTGCATGCAGGGCATAAGTACTCCAGCTCCTTCATTCCAATCTGGCCTCTCTGGAGTGTGACTGGCCTCGATCTGATCCAGAGCCCCCTGGCAGGAGGGGGCCAGCAGTACCTACCACGGGACTTGATTTGATACTGGTCCCAGGCTCACCTCCTTCCCTTCCCAGTCTCTCCTTCCCACTCCCCTGCCTCTTTCTTTGTTCTGGGAATGTTTCCTAATAAATCCCTTTCACACAAATCCTTGTCTCAGGGTCCACTTCTGGGAATCCCCAAACTGGACACTAAGAATTTGCAAAGTTCTAAGCTTCCCTAAGTTTCTGTATTTCATGAACCTTCTCATGTGACTGTGAATTTACATCTCTAAGAGCATGGTTCCTCCACTTCCCACCCACCCTCAAGTATACCTGGGGTCATGTTGAGAGTGGTGATGCCCTATCACTGGCTCTTAGCCCCTCCCTGCTCACCGAGACCTCAGCTCCATGCAGTTTCATCTTCCCTACACCTAGATCTTGCTGGGAGTCCTCAGGGGCATCTTGGTCACATGTGTCATCAGCATCCTCTGGACACGGCTCCCATCTCTCTGTGTATATGCTGCCCCTGGGCCCGTCACCAGGAACCATGAACGCCACACCAGAATCCCGAGGCTTGAAGCTGAGCCAGATATGAAGCAGTGAAGGCGGCCTGTCTTCACGTTTTGGTGTCTGTTGGAGGCAACTGCCAGTTCTGAGATCTCGCTGAGCTTGGGAAATGGCTCTCTCAGTCTGTACTTGAGGCTGGTTTTCTCCTGCAACCCAGCCAAGCCTACACTGCAGACTCTGCTTGGTGGGCCAGCTCTCCTTCAGGGGAATCCATCCTCATGTGAACATCTTCTGCAAAGGCACCGTCTCAGACCTGGGTAGAGTGGGTCTCATCTTGAACTGGGGTCCTCACCACATATGATGTGCATGATTCTCTCCCCACCTACTGACATTGCGCCTCCCTCTCCCTTAACTCTTCTCCTGGAAGCCATGTTTTCCTCGGGCAGCTTCCTCTCTTCTTTTGCAATTACAGAACCACCTTGCACATGGACACTGCTTCCTAGTTACAACTCCTTTCGAGTCCCCAGTTTCATCCAGGCCTCATGCAACCCAGAGAAATAGATGGGATAGGTCACCCCTGTCTCAATGATGAAAAGAAAACCTAGATGGGAGAAGTGAGTGTCTTGCTGTATTAGCTTCCTGGATCTACACCAACAAAGCACCACAAACTGGGTAGCTTAAAATAGCAGAAATGTATGTGTCCCATTTACGTGAGGTTCAAAGTCCAAAATCAAGTTGTCAGCTACTCTGTGCTTTCCCTGAAACCTGCAGGGGAGGAGGCTTCCTTGTCTCTGCCTAGCTGCTGCTGGTGGCCAAGTGTCCTTGACATTCCTTGGCTTGTAGATGCATCGCTCCACCCGCTGCCCCCATCCCCACATGCTATTCTCCTTGTGTCTGTCTTCACATGACCATCTTCTTACAACACACCAGTTATATTGGATTAAGAGCTCACCCTACTCACATGTGGCCTCATCTTAACTAACTACATCTGCAGTGACCCTACTTCTAAATAAGGTCACATTCCGAGGTACTGTAGATTAAAATTTCAGAGTATCTCTTTGTGGGGGAGGCACAATTCAACTTGCAACTCTTGCCTAAGGTCACAAAATTGGTGAGTAGAAGCTGAATCTCAGGGGTTGGAACATTACGCTGAGGCTAAAAAGTGCATCGCCACTGTGAAGAACAAGTTGCTCTAAAATGCTTAGATGCAACAGTTAGATGTGAGGATGGACTGCCTATGCTATAGCAGCTTCTAAGCTGCTAAGGTGTGACTGTGTCTTCTCCAAAATACAGGTGTTGTCAATGGGATGTTGTTAAGAGTTGGGGTCTTTAAGAGGTGATTAGGCCATGAGGGCTTCTCCCTTCCAAATGGGATTAAGGCCTTTATAAAAGAGGCTCCAATAGCATCCAGCTCTCCTGCCCTTTGGCCTCCAGAACAGTGAGGACATAGCGCTGCTCCCTCCAGAGGATGCAGCAATAAGGTGCTGTCCAAGAAGCAGAGAGCAGCCCTCATCAGACTACTGAATGTACCAGCACCTGATTTTGGACTTCCCAGCCTCTTGAACTATAAGAAATTAATTTCTGTTCTTTATAAATTACCTAGTCTCAAGTATTTTGTTAGAGCAGCACAAATGATCTAAGACAGTATCCAAATAATAAGGAGGAACTTTTTTTAATGTCAAAACATTTATACCATAGTTACATGTTGTATTAATTAAGGTTCAGTCAGGAAAATATCCTATGCTAGGAGGACTAACAGAAGGAATTTAATACAAGGCATTAGTTACACACTTTTGGCAATGGCCGACAGATAGGTTGGCATTCCAGAGATTAGCTTCAGCTGCTCATAAGATTAGATCTGGGGGAACCAAGGTAGAACCCAGAGTTGAGTCTCCCAGTGGCAACTGGGACCAAGGGCTGGATGTGGGGCTGACACCCAGCAGACTCAGGAGAGGCAGCTACCTCCAGGGACACCATGGAAAGAGAAGGGTGGAGGGGAGGGAAGATATACTCTGGCTTCCCTCTTCCTCTCACCTCCATCTCTTGGCTCAGCTTCCTATTGGCCAAACCCAAATGGAAACCAGTTGACGAGACAGCCTAAGAAATACTGTTTAGAGGGGAAGGTTCTGGAAGACCTGAGGGCAAACAGCAAATGATGGGCACATATGTTTTGTAACCTCTGATAGGAAAAAAGCAATAAAAAACCCAATATGAACTTAGTAGCACCTTGGGTGATTAAAGCAAAAACAAGATCAAGACCTGGAAGAGCCGTATATACTTACAAGTGATAGTGTAAATGCGCGTGTGGCCCATTAGTTTTCAGTCCACTATCAAAGTTTGGCGGGCTTGTTCGGGAGGCTCTGGCATTAATTCAGGGTCTGTCGGTCCCTCCCCAGGGTCGGGCAGCCAACAGGTTTGTGCTTTCTCTACTAGAGGATTAAACAGCCAGAACATCTCACCCCTAACAGCTTAAAATGACATCCCAAGAACAGAAAGTATAATCCCCTTATGTTTACATGGTATCGGTGCCCTTTGAAAATCTGATTAGCTCTTTTAATTACCATGGTTCCTTTCAGCACTTAGCTGGTAAATAGCTAAGTCTAATTAATACTCTCTGTATGCCTGAGAAATATCATTTATTTCACCGTCTGTCCTCCCCGCGACAGTGGCTGCTGGAGTTCAGCACCATCGGAGTGATGTGATTCTCCCTTGCCCCTCTCCTTTCGCTCTGCCCCTTCCTCCAGACATAAGGGATGTCTCCACCTGGGACCGACGGGGCGCGCTGAATTGTGGAAAGCACACAGGCACGTCCCAGGCTGTCTCTAACTAGCTCTGTAGACGTGGGGGATCCTTTTCTCTTTGGGGCCACAGATAAACCACATAACTGTGAGCTGCAAGCTGCCTGAGAGCCATGGGGTTCCACACATGGAAGCATCTCAAAGCAAACGCCGGTGCCCCCAGGGCCGGGTTTGTATCTGTTTGAACGCTGTCCTGTCCCTGTCGCCCGGAATGACAACTGGCTCGTTGTAGGACTGCAGGACGTCTTTGTGAACAGAAGGAGCCGTGGTGTCTGGCCCAAGCAGCCAAATGCTTGGCTGGTTCTCTCCGTGGGCGCGGCGGGTGTGTCCAGCCGCCCTCGGGTGGGGAGAGCTCCAAGCTCCAAGTGGCGGTTGCTCTGCTGCAGGAGAGGACCCAAACTACTAAACTTTATTCCTTAGCGTCCCAGACAATGAGCCCAGCAACTCTGTACAAAGAGCTGGAAGGTCCCTGAGGCGACCCAAGTCCAGCTCTGGGCACGCACGTTTTCCCGCCGTCCGATGTGTTCTCCTGCAGAGGTCCGAGCAGCGCCCGGGCACTCACCGCGTGGCAGCGACAGGTGGCGAGAGCACCCTTAGCCCCACCAGCCTCACACTGCCGGGGCTGGGGCGCTTGTGCCCGGAGTTAAAGGCAAGCCCCTAGTTGCTAGGGAATGTTATTGAGGTTCGCTGACTAAACAACAGCGTCGCAATGAGGTGGCGCAAAATGCACAAAAGCAGGTGGAAGAGAAATCACGTCTGCATGCAGGACGCTCTCCTGGTTCCCTAGTGAACCAGCGTCCCCGGCCATCTGCAACGCAGCAGAGTTGGCAGCAGAGGGCAGCAGAGGACGTCGTTTCGTGGTTCATTCCGCTGGGCGGGCACAGGCTCGCGTCCGCCGCCACCCCGAAGCCCCCAGTAGACCCGGGAGAGCTCACTCTGGCCATCTCCCTTAGGTGCGAGCCCCCACCCTCTTACGTGTGCACTGGACAATGAGGTGGATAGAGTCTCAGGCAACCCCCTGCTCAGGCCCAGTGGAGAAGCTGGCTGTGCAGACAGCCTCTAACTCCCACCTGGCAGGGTCTGGGCAGGACTAAAAGTGGACAAGTTCCTGGTGTCCCCCTTCCCCACCCATGTGTCCGTGGTGCCAGGCACCTGCCTGCTGGCCCCAGCTGGGGTTGCCATGGTGGATAGGCTCTCCCGTCCCTCCTACAGCTGGGAGCAGGGCCTCGTGCCTTCAGGTACCCGTTTGTTTTATGAAGATGAAGAATCTCATCTTTCGATTTTTCCAGACCCTTATCTCACTCACCCAGGCAGTTTGTCCACCTTCCTCTCTGCCTGGAAGGAGGGTCTGCCTGGTCTCCACCTCTGTGACCCTCTTGGGGTGGCTGAGCTGCCACCATGATGCTTTTCTCTTCTGATGGCCCTTCCCTGGGCACTGAGAGCACCCCAGGCCCAGGCCGTGAGGAGGTATGTTGGAAGCTGCTTGACTCAGAGGAAAGTCAGTCTAGGCAACCATGAAGCTGTTTGCACACTGAATTTCAGGGGACCAATGCCCTGTCTTACACCCCACCCTCCTCATAACTCCATTCTTGGCTGGGATACCAGTCTTGCTGGCTTCATTCTGACTGTGCCATATGTCTTGATACCTGGATCCAGGAAATACTTCGACTTCCCCAAGTCGTCTCATTTACAGAACTAAAGTGGGTGCCAGCTGTGAGGGTCAGGGGCACATCTCCTTTTTTTTTTTTTTTTTAAAAAAAAAAGAAAAAACGAAAAACCTTCTATTTCTTGGGGAACTCAAAGCATTTTGGGGGGCCATGAGCTTGGGCTTAAATGCTGACAGATCCTCAACAAATCCTACTGTTGAGTAGCCCTTACTCAGCAGAGGTCAGGTCTGGAGGCGGTCCACAGGTCCAGGGAGAAGGATGCTAGAGAAGCCCTGAGTGGAGTCTCAGGGTTCTAGCCCATTTCACTCTGCCAGTCTCACTTTGAAGTCTTGAAGCTTCAAGCTGGAGCTCTCTCTGGCAGTAACATCGGTCTGTCTTTTCTTTACAAAAAAATTCCAAATTTCTCTCTAGGCAGCCCTGTCCTCCATCATTGAAGCAAATTAACTCCTAGGTTGAATTGTTCGGTTTAATTTCATGTCTTTGATCTTCTATACCACCATCTTCTCACAAGGATTTTGGACAGACGCATCCTGAAACGTAACCTGGTAGCTTTTATGTCATCATAACGCCTGTACTGCAGCTTGAAGACTGTCTCAGCTCCCCCAGTAAAGCCAGGACTGCGGAATGCTCACTCCCACGTAAGCAGCGGGGCCTAGCACAGCTGGTTCAAGTGCACCGGAAATACAGAGCAATTGAGATGCTTAAAGATACGAAGCTCAAGAAATATTCCATTAAAAATGGCACATTCTATAGCGGCTCAAGCTCAAAATAAATGAAAGGTTCAGGCTGGGATAATCCCATCAACATGTTCAAGAAGTGAGCTGTTTCTGGATTGACCACACCTGACCTCCAGCTTAGTTTCTCGCTGCTGCGGGGACCAGAGAGGCAGCGGGAGGAGGAAAGGGGAGAATCCGTTGGCATTTAAGCCTATCCCACAGCCCACATTGTTCCGAAAGCAAGTCCCCTCAATTGCCACTGTCATTTTCTCCAACACTGCAGCTGTCTTAATAGCTTCAGTGAGCTCACACATGATCCTTCGCACACGTGGTTTCTCAGTTCTTGAACCCCACTCCTCCAACCATCTCGTCCTCCACTTGCATTCATAATTTTATACAAGATGCTGTCATTAGCAATAATGATAGCCCTGCAGCTCTCTTATTTTCAAACTCCTTCTGACTGCCACATGCTACATTTCGAGCTTCCTGCCTCTAGAATTTCAAGCCCAGCAATCCTTCGAGCCCATTGGGATATCTATTCCACTGATCCTACCACGTTTTACTTTGTTGGTGCTGAATATTCTTGTATTATTTTAATATTCTTGAGCTTCATTCAGGGATACAGTTAAGGAGACAGTTTTTGGTCCTGTACAATGATTCTTCCTCACCATTGCCCACTCTCCTCACTCTCAAGTGCACTCAGCCAAAGACTCAAGGGGACCCTCTGCAGCTCTCTGGGGCTCTCCAGAGTAGCCTTTCTGTGCAGTGGTCCTCTCTGAGGGTCTAGCTGCTGTGGTCTCCCCAGAGCCCCAGCTCCATCTTTGCAGCTCAGGGAGATCACTGGGTTCTGCCCAGGGTCTCCCTTACTGCGCCGCAATCATGGGTTCGACTTGGGTTTTTTTTGTGTGTTTGTCTCTTAGGGATTCCTATGAGTGCTGTTTTCCAATGTCTAAACACCATTGTTTGATTTGAGAGAGAGAGAGAGAAGAGAGAAGAGAGACGGCACTACTTTTTTAGTTGTTTAAGACAGGAGGGCAAATCTGGTCCCTGTTACTCCATCTTGACTGGAAGCAGAAATCTTCATTTTCACTCTTCCTCACCCCTTTTTTCCCACTCAGATCTCGTGGTCAATCGCTATAAACACTCCCTTGCTCTTCTCTTCTTCCAGCTTGGCAAACCACAGCCCTGGTTAAATCCAGCTCTCTGCCTGTTCCTTGCCTGCCTCAGTGCAGCTCACCGTGCCTGCAGGAAAACACGCACCATGGTGACAGATCACCTCTAACTTCATGGCCGTGAAGTCTTGGGGGTTATTTGCGCTGCTTGGCAACCCTGTTGTATGTCTTGAGTCCCATCAGTCTCATACTCTCTAAATGACCATGTCACATCTTTTCCTCTTTTCTCAAATCCCCAACATCTTCACCCCCATCCTCTCTCTTAGCTTCCAACTCTATTGAAAAAATTTAAGTAACCAGATAAGTTCCAAAGGCAGTCTTGCCACCTTTACTGATCCACCTTTCCTTGCACGCTATGTCCACCTTCTTGATTGTTTCAGAGACGGAACCACACTCCTGCCTAGTGCATGAGATCTCAGCTGTCCCACTGTAGGTATTCTACCCTCTCTCCTGCATCAAGGGTTTGCTTTCCATTGTATCATCCTTATCTCCCAACGAGCTCACTATCATTTCTCTCATCTTAAAATAACTCTCATAATCATTCTTCCTCCAGCATCTGCACTATTTCTTTGCCCCTCATTTGAAGCAAAACTCTTTGAAAGATGTCACTCACTGTCATTAATTCATTTCCTACCGCTTTCTTTGATCCCACTCTAATCAGGCCTTAACCCCCCTGCGCCCACCTTACTGCTCTTGTCAAGGTTACTGTGACCTCCCTGCTGCTCAGTCCTCATCCTACTTGACCCGTTAGCAGCATTTGACTCCTGAAGTACTTCCTTCTCCTTGGAACATTTTCTACACTTGTCTTCTAGGACACCACTTCCTGGCTTTCCTTTTCTGTCAACTATGCTGGTTTCTCCTCTTGTCCATGACCTTGGAATGTGCAGTGCCTCAGACTCAGGCCTTTGTCCTCTTCTTTATCAAAACCCTCTTCTTTGATGATCCCATCTCATCTCAGGGCTTTAAATACCATGCATATGCTGTGACTCCCATATTTATGTCTTTAGCCCAAACCTTTCCCCCAACGCCAGGCTCATATACCCAACTGCCTACTCAACATTTCCACTGGGATGTCTAAGGACGTCTCAAGGTCATCCTAGCTAATACAGAACTGCTCTTCCCCAGCCTGAATCTGTTCACTGCCACCTTCCCCAGGCCAGTTAATAGAAACTCCACCATCCCAATAGCTCAGGCTGGGCCCTGATGGCATCCTCGACTTTGCTCTTCCTTTTGTATCCCACATGCAGCCTGGCATATCCGTATTGGCTCTATCTTCAGGGTACACTGAGAACCTGACCAATTCTCACTCTCTTTTCTGCTCCTACCCTGGCCCAAGCACCATCACCTAACTGGTTTCCTTGTCTCTGTCCTTGTTCCCTTATAATGTGTTCTTAACACAGCAGCCGGGGATGTCACCTGATGTCACTCCTGTGCTAATAACCTTCAGGGCCTCCATGTTGTTCAGAAAAGATAAAGTCCTTGCGTGGCCCTCAGGCCTCGCTGACCTGGGTTCTGCTACTTCTTGACTTCAGCTCCCAGGACTCTCTCCTTCGCTCTCCGTGCTGCAACCACCTGCGGTAACCTCAGAAATGTGCACACTCTTCTCTGCGTGTCAGCTGGGTCCACTCCTCCACTTCCTTCAAGTCTTTGCTCAAAGGCCACCTTCTCAATGAAGCCTCCTCTGACCAGCTTCACTTAATTCCAGAGCTACTCTGCCCTGTCTGCTCCGACTCAACTCTGCTCTACTCTTTACTATTTTCTGGGCCATTTACTTGATTATTACATCTCTTTTACTTGTTTCCAACTGCTACGATGTAACTTCAGTTGAGAGCCAGGATCTTCTTTTGTTCACCGATATCTCCATGTACCTGGAACAGTGTCAGCACATGTAAATATTCAACAAATTTCTGTTAAGTAAATATTGATCAAATTTCCCAATTCTCTTGTGTAAGTTTGTGTGACTTTTTTTTTTTTATCTTTCATGGAATTTCCTATTGTTCATTTTAATCTGATTTGATATGAATAAAAATATTGGAGTGAGGAGGCAGAGAATGCCCTTTCAGTGGCTTTGGACCACAAGCCCTATTTTATCTTAAAAATTTCCATGCCAAAGAGGCTGGGTTTAAGACCAGGGAGCGTAATGTCCCCTTTCTTTGAACAAAGATGTCACGAATGTCACCTCCCATTATGATGGCAAGAGTTTATACTGCTTTTCCCATAAGGCGGTAAGTGTGCACTGATTGTCTACCCTTGTCCCTGCCTTTGGACTTTGGAATGAGTGTGAGCAAGCTCTTCCTCAGTGTGGACTCTGAGCACGCAATCTGATTACCCCCGGCTGTCAGCCTCTTAGTCTCCAAGCTCCCTGCTCAGCTTCCACTTGAGGGTTAATGGACATGGGTTGTTTCTGGGTGTGGGCCACACACGCAGTGCTTCCTACCTTCATTCGCTCGATGCAGACGGAGCACCAAATGGCTCAGCTCTGCACCTCCCAGGTGAGGCCAGTGCACCCAAAGCTGTCACCTTGTCTGCTCCTTCCCAGTATCCACTGATGCAGCTGTGGCACGTGCACCTGCCCTGTGAGGCTGTGGGCAACCTTGGGACCAGATTCTTTGAAGAGAGTTTGTACCCTCCAGACCCAGCGCACACCTGGTGTCTAGCGCAAGTGAGAAACTGTCACAGAATGAACTTCTGGTGGCCAATTCAGCAGCTACGATGCCTTCGATGGTTTAATGTAAATACACACAATTATGAAAACAATGCCCTACAATTGTGCTTACAGTCTTTGCCACAACAGCCTCTCTACCTGGTTCCTCTTGTAATTCTCTCGTTCCATCTTATAAGTTAGGGGGTTCAATCTATTCTCCCCTTGCCAGAAGGAATTTAGAGCTCTCTTGAAATTAAATAGCTGTGTCATTTACCCATGGACAGGTTGGCTTCTGGAGGCTTGCAGGCCAGTGGTATTTTAATATTTTCTCTCTGTGGTGAAGACTGGACCCCAGTGTGTCTGGACGAGGACAGAGAGGAGCAAATGAAGTAAGACCTGCTGTGCCTCTGCGCCATGAGCAGTGGGGAGTCCGACTCCTTGCCCGCGCAGGCGTCCTCTGACGGGCACATCAGTGTTTGTGTGCATGGTGGGGGCACGTGGGTGTGAGCGCCGGCACGTGTATGTGCGTGCATGTGTGTGCTCACGTGTACGTGTGCGTGTGTTGAGACATCTGAAAAGAGTAAAGTGGTAATTACACTTGGGGAGCTGGGCGGGAGCTGGGCAGGGGCCCTGCTTTTGGGGAGGGGCTGCCACTTACGACTGAGTGTGGCAGGGTTGTGGGGGAAGGGCGGGGCCCCTGCAGCTGCTTTAATAATGCCACTCACCTCTGCTGATTAATATGCTTGTCAAAATAAAAGAGAAATGGAAATGACCCTGCAGCACAGGGAGTGGGATTGGATTGGCTGCACCATCAGCCCCACATTAATTGCTAGCACTTCCATCTCCTCTCCTGGGCTCCAGATAGATAGGATGATAATGGAGGAGAAACGCGCGCACAGATCTGTCTTGCTCCTGCCGTTCCTAGTTGGGCCTAAAGCCAGTCGCGCGTTGCTGGCATTCGGTTCCCAGGGGGTTAGAGGAGCTCTGGCTTCTTTCCCAGAGAAAACGCTCCAAGGGCCTCAACAGTTTGCAGCAGAGCAGGGCAGCTCTACTTGGCCTCACCTGGAAGGACATCAGAGACCAAACCAGTTTCCCACCTTGGAACAAGAGCAAGCTCTGCTTGCTTTACCCAGAAAGGAATCAGAGGCGATCTCTGCCTCTGTCCTCACATGGTGTTCTCTCTTGTGTGTCTACATATGTGTCCACATTTTTCTTTTCTAATAAGGACACCAGTCATGGATCAGGGCTCACCTTAAATCCACTATGAATTCATCTTAGCTTGATTATATCAGCACAGACCCTGTTTCCAAATACGATCACATTCACAGGTACCAGGAGTTAGGACTTCAACATGTCTTTTTGGGGGATACAATTCAATACATAACAGTCACTAAAATTTGGAGCTTTTTTTGTGACAGCAGGTGGTGTTACTTGTTCTGACTACTATATACTAGCATTGGTCCCAACTGGGGAGTGACTCTCTCCAGGTCGCCCTTCCTACCCTCCAACCCCCAAACCTAGATTGAGTGCTGCTGTCACAGCAAACTCTCTGCATTGCCCTAAGCTTCCCTTGTTAGAGCACTCACTGTTACTGCGCCATAATGTCCTGCTTGCCTAGACAAGTAAACTTCTCGTCTCCACCTCTGCAACACTGTTCGGGTCAGAGAAGCAGGTAGCCTGGCTTTCTTGTTCCTTGATGCATTGGATTGTGCCTGGCACATAGTAAGTTCCTTAATAAATAGCTTTCAGGTGAATGAATGGATGACAGGAAGAGGGCTGGCACGAGGAGCATTAGGTCCACTTCTCACATTCAAGAATCTTGCAGTTGCCTCCTTGTTGCCAAATCCCCTGGCTGCTTCTCCTTCCCACGCCCCTTGTCTTCCCTGCTTCCCGTGTTGACAGTTGATGCCTTTGAACATACCCACATATTAATGCCATTTTAAGAACCTGGCTCCTCTGCTGGTGGCGTCAGGTCTCTGCCTCTCACCCCGCATCAATCTCATTTGGAAACCTACTTGTTTCTCATTACATTTGGACCCTTGGACTATGACCTCAAACCCACACCTCTAACAGAAGGTTTTTCATTCATTCCGTCTGTAGAATGGTTGGTCGAATTGAGTTGAATTCCTTCTAAATCCAGCTGTCTGTCCATGACCTGCATCACAGTGGCCACTCACACTAACTGAGTCTCCCCCGACAAGTGTGAAATCTAGTCACTCCTTTCCTTTATTTCTCAGAATTACTCACATCTCAGACTGTTAGATAGGAGGTGTTCTTGCAGAACCACTGGGAGCCCTCAGGGATGGCAGGACCCTAAAGATAATCTTTTCCACTAAGCACTGTTTTTTTTAACTCAAAAAATAGACTTTACTTTTGGAGCTATTTTAGGTTCACAGCAAAACTGAGCTGGAAATACAGAGTTCCCTCTATCCCCTGCCCCCACCCAGGCAAGCCTCCCCCACTACCAACATTGCCACAACTGAGTGACACATTTGTTATGATCACTTAATCTACATCAATACATCATTATTTCTTGAAGTCCACAGTTTACATTAGGGCTCATTCTTGGTGTTGTACGTTCTACGGGTTTTGACAAACGTATAATGTGTATTGTATTGTATTGTGTATTGTAGTATATTACAAAGCAGTTTCACTGCCCTAAAAATCCTCTGTGCTCTGTCTACTCATCCCTGCTCCTCCCAGGCCCTGGCAACCACTGATGTTTGTGCTGTCTCTGTGGTCCTGCCTTTTCCAGAACATCATATACTGGGGATCATATGTAGCCTATTCAGATTGGCTTTTTTCATTTAGTAATACATATTCAAGGTTCTTCCATGTCTTTATTGCCCATTTATTTTTAGTGCTGAATAATATTCTGTTAATCTGCATGTACCACAGTTTATTTATCCATTCACCTACTGAAGGACATGTTGGTTGCTTCCAAGTTTTGACAAGTATGAATAAAGCTGCTAAAAACATCTGTACGCAGGTTTTAGTGTGAACATAAGTTTTTAATTCACTTGAATAAATATCAGGGAACATGATTGCTAAATTATATGGTAAAAGTATGTTTAGTTTTGTAAGAGACCATGACACGTACTTCTAAGATAGCTGTACTATCTCGCATTCCCACCAGAAATGAATGAGTCCCTCTTGGTCCCCACCCTTGTAAGCATTTGGTGTTGTCATTGCTTTGGATTTTGACCATTCAAATAGGTGTGCAGTGGTACCTCATTTTAATTTGCATTTCCTTGATGACATATGATGTTGAACATCTTTTCATATGCTTATTTGCCATCTGTATATCTTCTTTAGTGAGATGTCTGTTTAATTCTTTTGCCCATTTTTAAATCTATTTTTTAATGAATATTAAGAGTTTTTTGTACATTTTGGATAACAGTGCTTTATTAGATGTGTCTTTTGCAAATTTTTTTCTCTCAGTCCATAGCTTGTCTTCTCTTTTTCTTAATAATGTCTTTTGTAGAGCAGAATTTTTAATTTTAATGAAATTTTTATCAATTTTTTCTTTTATGAATCATGCCTTTTATATTGTATCTAAAAAGTCATTGCCATACTCAAGGTCATCTAGATTTTCCCCTGTGCTATCTTCTATAAGTTTTATAGTTTTGTATTTTACATTTAGGTCTGTAATTCATTTTGAATTAATTTTTGTGAAGAGTGTAAGTCTGCATTGAGTTCAACTATGTCCCTACTGATTTTCTGCCTACTGAATCTGTCCATTTCTGATAGGTGTGTTGAAATCTCCAACTACAACAGTGGGTTTACCTATTTCTTCTTGCAGTTCTATATTAATAAGTTTTGCCTTACATATTTTGATGCTCTGTTTTTAGGTACATATACACTAATGATTGTCATGTCTTCTTAGAGAACTGACCCCTTTATTGTCATGTAATGCCCCCGTTTATCCCTGATAATTTTCCTTGCTTTGAAGTCTGCTCTGTCTGAAATTAACATAGCTACTCCAGCTTTCTTTTGTTTAGAGTTAGTGGTATATCTTTCTCTGTCCCTTTACTTTTAATCTATACATGTCTTTATATTTAAAGTAGGTTTCTTGTATAAAACTTATAATGGATTTTTTTTCTATTTTTTAAGTCTAATTTATTTTATTTTTTAACCAACATGTAATAATTATACATTTATATGGGGTACCTAGTGATATTTCAATACATATAATGTATAGTGATTTTTCAGGGTAGTTAGCATATCCATCAATGCAAATATTTATCATCTCTTTGTGTTGGGAACATTCAATATCCTCCTTCTGGCTATTTGAAACTACATTGTTACTGTTAACTATAGTCATGCTACAGTGGTGTAGAACACTAGAACTTATTCATTCCTAAGTATAAGCATTCCTCCTATCTAGCTGTAATTTTATATCCTTTAATAAATCTCTCCCTACCCCTCCCCTCTCCCTATTCTTCCCAGCCTCCAGTATCCTCTGTTCCACTTTCTACTTCTACGAGATTAACTTTTGTTGGCTTCCACATATGAGTGAAAACAGGCAGTGTTTACCTTTCTATTCCTTGCTTATTTCACTAAACATAATATCCTCCAGTTCCACCCATGTTGCAGAAAATGACAGGATTTTATTCTTGCTTATGTCTGAACAGTATCCCATCATGAAGATATACCACATTTTCTTTATCCATTCATCTGTTATTGGACACCTAGGTTGATTCCGTATCTTAGCTATTGTGACTAGTGCTGCAGTAAACATGGGGATGTGGATGTCTCTTTGAAATACTGATTTACTTTCCTTTCCTTTGGATAAATCCCTAATTGAGTGATTGCTGGATCATATGGTAGTTCTACTTGTAGTTTGTTGAGTAACCTCCATGCTGCTCTCCATAGTGGCTGTACCAGTTTACAATCCCAACAACAGTGTTTAAGAGGTCCTTTTTGTCCACATCCTCACCAGCATTTGTCATATTTTGTCTTTTTGATAATAACTATCCTAATTGAGGTGCGGCGATACCTCATTGTGGTTTTAATTTGTATTTTCCTGATGATTAGTGATGTTGAGTGTTTTTCATATATTTGTGGACTATTTGTATGTATTCCTTTGAGAAATATCAGTTCAGATCATTTGCCAATTTTTAAATAAGATTGTTGGGGTTTTTTTTGCTTTTGAAATACATGAGTTTCTTGCATATTCTGGATATTAATTCCCTGTCAGAGGAATAGTTTGCAAATATTTTTTCTCATTCTGCAGGTTGTCTTTTCACTCTGTTGATTGTTTCCTTTTCTATGCAAAAGATTTTTAGTTTGATATAATCCCAGCCACTTATTTTTGCTTTTGTTGTTCGTGCTTGTGAGGTCTTATTCATAAAATCTTTTCCAAGACTGATGTCCTGAAGCATTTCCCCTATTTTTCCTTCCAGTAGTTTTGTAATTTTGGGACTTATGTTTAGGTCTTGGATGTATTTTGGAGTTGATTTTTGCATAGGATGAGCGGTTAGGGTCTAGTTTCAATCCTCTGCATGTGGATATTCAGTTTTCCCAGCATCAGTCTCTTTTTTGATAAAAAGAGACTATCCTTTCCCCAGTGAGTGTCTTTGGCAACTTTCTCAAAAATCAGTTGGCTGTAGATGTAGATACATGGATTAATTTCTCTTCTGTTCCATTGGCATATGTGTCTGTTTTTATGCCAGTACCATGTTGTTTGGGTTATTATAACTTTGTAGTATATTTTGAAGCCTGGTAGTTTGATGCCACCTAGCTTTGTTCTTTTTGCTTAGGACTGTTTTTAGCTATTTGGGCTCTTTTGTGGTTCCAAACAAATTTTAGGATTTTTTTTTCTATTTCTGTGAAAAATGTCATTGGCATTTTGATAGAGACTTCATCAAATCTGTAGAAGTTTTGGGTAGAATGGTCATGTTAAGAATATAAATTCTTTCAATCCATGGTATTGGGGTTTTTCTATTTGTTTTCATCCTCTTCAGTGTTTGTTAATCTGTGTTTTGTAGTTTTCCTTATAGAGATATTTCACTTCCTTGGTTAAATTTATTCCTAAGTATTTTATTTTATTTTTAAAACTATTGTAAATGGGATAGGCTTTTTGATTTCTTTTTCAGCTAGTTTATTCACATACGGAAACGCTACTAATTTTTGTATGTTGATTTTGTATCCTGCAATTTTTATTGAATTTGTTTATTAGATCTGAGAGTTCTTGGTAGAGTGCTTTTGTTTTTCTGTATATAAGACCATGTTAATCTGCAAACAGGGACGATTTGACTTCTCACTTTCCAATTTGAATGCCCTTTACTTTTTGCTCTTGCCTGATTGCTCTGGCTAGGACTTCCAGTACTATGTTGAATCACAGTGGTGAGATTGGGCATCTTTGTCTTATTCCAGTTCTTAGAGGAAAAGCTTTCAACTTTTCCCTATACAGTATAATGTTAGCTGTGGGTTTGTCATATGTGACTTTTATTATTTTGAAGCATTTTCCTTTTATACTTAATTTACTAAGAGTTTTTATGGAGGGGGGGAAGGGCATGCCTTTAACCCGCACTTGGGTGAGGCAAAGACATAAAGTGTAACTGTAATGTTTGTACCCTCACAATACCCTGGAATAAAAAAAAAAAAAAAAGAAGGGATGTTGAATTTTATCAAATGCTTTTTCTGCATCTGTTGAGATGATCATATGTTTTTTTTTTTCTTTCATTCTATTGATGTGATGTATGATGTTTAGTGATCTGGGTATGTTGAATCATCCTTGTGTTCTTGAGATAAATACCACTTGATCATGATATATTATCTTTTTGATGTGTTGTTGAATTTTGTTTGCTAGTATTTTGTAGAGGATTTTTTCATCTATATTCATGATGGATATTGGCCTGCAGTTTTGTTGTTGTTGTTATGTCCGTTTCTGGTTTTTGTATCAAGGATATGCTCACTTGATAGAATGATTTAGGAAGAAATGCCCCCTCTTCAAATTTTTGGAATAGTTGAGTATAACTGGTATTAATTCTTCTTTAAAGGTTTGGTAGAATTCAGCAGTGAAGTCATTCAGTCCTGGACTTTTCTTTTTTAGGGGACTTTTTGTTGCCAATTTAATCTTGTTACTTGTTGGACTTCTATATCTTCTTGATTCAGTCTTGGTAAGTTATATGTATACAGGAATTTCTCCATTTCTTCTAAGTTTTCAAATTTATTGGTGTATTGTTGTTCATAATAGTCTCTCATGATCCTTTGTATTTCTGTGTATCTGTTGTGATGTCTCTTTTTTTATTTCTGATTTTATTTTATTTTTCAGGTCTTATCTCTTTTTTTTAGTTAGTCTAGTTAATGATTTCTCAATTTCATTTATCTTTTCAAAAAACTAATTTTTGTTTTATTGATCTTTGATATTTTTTGTTTCAATTTCATTTATTTTTGCTGTGATCTTTATCATTTCTTTCCTTCTGCTGATTTTGAGTTTGGTTTGTTCTTGCTTTTTTAGTTCCTTGAGTTGCATTGTTAGCTTGTTTATTTGAAATATTAATAGTTTTTAAATTTAGGCATTTATTGCTACAACCCAGCCTCTTAATATTGTTTTGCCATGTTCCATGGGTTTTGTTATGCTGTATTTCTATTTTTGTTTTTTTCAAAGAACTTTTGAATTTAATTTTTATTTTCTTCCCTCATCCTTTGGTCTTTCAGGAACATGTTGTCTAATTTCTATGTATTAGTATTGTTTCAAATGTTCCCCTTATTATTGATTTTTAGTTTTACTTCATTGGGGTCAGATAAAATACTTGATATGATTTTGATTTTTAAAAATTTTTAAGACTAGTTTTGTGTCCTAACATACGATCAATACTGTAGAATGTTCCATGTGCTGATAAAAATAATGTGTATTCTGCAGTTGTTCGGTGAAATGTTATATAAATATCTGTTAGGTCCATTTGGTCTATGATGCAGTTTTAATTTGATATCTCTTTGTTGATTTTCTGTTTAGATGATCTGTCCAATGCTGCAAGTGGGGTGTTGAAGTCCCCAATTATTACTGTATTGGGATCTATCTCTCCTTTTAGATCTAATAATATATGCTTTATATATCTGGGTGTTCTGGAATTGGGTTTATATATATTTATATTTGTTATATTTTCTTGTTGAATTGATTCCTTTATTATTATATAATGTCCTTTTTGGTCTTTTTATAGTTTTGTCTTGAAGTCTGTTTTGTCTGATGTAAGTATAGCTTCTCCTGCTTGCTCTTGGTTTCCATTTATATGGAATATCCTTTTCCATCTCTTTATTTTCAGGTTCTGTGTGTCTTTATAGGTGAGGTGAGTTTCTTGTGAGCAGCATATAGTTGGATATTTTTCTTTATCCATTCAGAGCATCTATACCTTCTAAATGGGGGAATTTAAATCTGTTTACATTCGAGGTTGTTATTGAAAGTTAAGGATGTACTCATGCCATTTTTCTGATTTTTGTCTGGCTGTTTTGTATATTCTTTTTTTCTTACTTGCTTTCCTATTATTTTTTTAGTTGGTGGTTTTTCTGTAGTGATAAGGTTTGATTCCTTTCTCTTTCTCTTTTTTGTGTATCAGCTCTACCAGAGAGTTTTATATTAATAGTTTTGTACATTTTCATGATTGTGGTTATTATCTTTTCACTTCCAGATGTAAGATTCCCTTGAGCATTTCTTATATGTCTGATCTGGTGGTGAAGAATTTCCTTAGTTTTTGTCTGTGAATGATTTTATTTCTCCTTCATTTCTGAGGGATAGCTTTGCCAGGTATAATATTCTTAGCTGAAAGTCTTTTCTTTCAGTACTTTGAATATATCATCCTATTCTCTCTTGCCCTCTAAGGTTTGAGCTTACAAATCCATTGATAGTCTAGTGGAGATTCCTCTATATGTGATTTGACACTTTTATATTACTTTTTTCTGCTTTTAGAATTCTTTGTCTTTGACTTTTAACAATTTGACTATAACAGGTCTTGGAGAGGACCTGTTTGGGTTGGATTCATTTGGAGTTATTTGAAATTCCTGGACCTGGATGACCATCACTCTCCCAAGACTTGGAGAGTTTTCAGCTATTTTATTAAATATGTTTTCTATACCTTTTCCCTTCTTTTCTCTTTCTGGAATGCCCATAATATGAATATTTGTTCACTTAATATTGTCTCAAAAATTCTGTAGGATTTCTTCATTCTTATTTATTTATTTATTTATTTATTTATTTTTGTTCTGCCTGTGCTATTTCAAAAGACCTGCTTTCAGGTTCAGAAATGCTATTTTTCTGCTTGTTCTAGTCTGTTGTTGAAGCCCTCAGTTGTATTTTTTATACTTTATTTATTGAATTATTCAGCTTTAGGATTTCTTCTTGGTTCTTTTTTTATGATATCTATTCTTTTGCTGATTTTCTCATTCAAATAACAAATTGTTTTCCTGATTTAATTGAATTGCCTATCTGTATTCTCTTATATCTCACTGAGTTTCCTTGAGATTATTATTGTGAATTCTTTTTCTAGCATTTTATATATTTCTAAATGATTGGGATTTGTTATTAAAGAATTATTTTTTTCCTTTGGAGGTGTCTTGTTTCCTTGCTTTTCATGTTTGATGTGTCCCTATGTTGGTTTCTATGCATCTGGTGAAAATATCACTTTTTCCAGTTTTATGGAGTAGGTTTCATAGGGAAAGACTTATTCATTTGAATGGGTCTTGGGATGTCAGTTCAGTAGGCTGCATTGGCCTTGGTTCTAGGTGGATGCAGTAGTGTAGTCTCCATGTAGTTTCTTCAGCTGTAATCCACTCTAGTGATGTTTGTGAGTATATCAATGGCCTAGGCTGGAAGAGTTTGTGGTGGTAGTGGTGCAGCTTTGCTGGGAGTGGCCTCACTGGGCTGTTTCTCCAGTTGAGGGCATGTGTGTGTAGATAGTGGGATGGCCAACTTGGGATCTAGCTTGCAGGAGTTAGGGCCATGGGGCTGTTGCTCTGGCCAGGAACACAGGCACATGATTGCTCAGCTGGCCTGGGGGTCTGTCTCCTAGGGGTGGCCCGCAGGGCTATTTCTCAGGTCTGGTATGCAGACACATGGCTGCTTGGCCAGCTTGGAGGCATGTCTGCGAGGGCTGGCCTACGAGGTTTTTTCTTAGGCCCATGATCAGTCACATGGCTTCTTGACTGGCCTGGGTCTGTGTCTGCTGGGAGTGGCCACTGGGTCTGTTTCTCAGGCTTGGGAAGCAGGCACACAGCTGCTTGGCTGGCCTGGGGGTGTGTCTGCCAGGAGAGTCTGTGAGGCTGCTCCTTAAGCATGGGTTGTGGACACAAGGCTGCTAGGCTGGCCTAGTAATATTTCTGTGGGTGATGGCCCCAGGAGCCGTTTCTCAGGTCTAGGACATGGGCGCAGGGCTGCCCAGCTAGCCTGGGGTCATGGCCACCAGAGGCAGCCCACAGGGCTATTTCACAGGTAAAAGACATAGATGCACAGCTGCTTGGGTGGCCTGGGGTCATGCCCATCAAGGGAAGCCTGTGGGATTGTTTCTCAGGCCCTGATTGTGCCCACAGGGTCACTGGGCAGGCCAGGGGTATGTCTACTGGGGGTTGATGCTATGGAGCTGTTTCTCAGGTCTGAGTGTAGGTGCATAGCTACAGGAGAGAACATTAGACTAACAAAATTAAGGAATTCCCTATAGCCTGTACTCTTCAAAATGTCAGGGTTATGAAATCAAGGAGAGACCAAGGGACTCTTCCTGTTTGCAGGAAATTAAAAATATATGATGAATAAATGCAACCTGTGATTCTAAACTGTATCCTTTTTCTATGAAAGTCATTATTTAAACAATTGGTAAAACCTGAATAGAATCTCAGGACTAGATAGAGTAATGAATGTATCAATATTAATTTCCTGATTAGGATGGTTCTATTGTGGTTATGTAGGAGAATGTCCTTGTTTGTAGGAAATACATATTATCATATTTAGGAGTGATGGGACATTGCATTGTGTCGACAACCTAATCTTAATTGGTTTCAAGGGGGTAAAGGTTTTGCACTTGTAAGTTTTTGTAACTTGTAAAAGTATTTGTAACTTTTCTGTAAGTTTGAAAATGCTTCAATTTGTATATATATATAATTTTTATAATTATGTTTTTATAATTATACATGTTATATATATAATTTTTAAATACCCCAATTAGAGTGATAAATGATATGATTACCTCACTTGCGGATATAAGGTTTCCTCTAAAAACTCTTTCTCCATACTTGTTACTACCCCAAATACTAATTCATCCTCATAATTATGCCTTTTCCTCTGGAAAAAAGAAATCTTCCCCAAAGCAACATGGAGGGCATGGCCCTAGGACAGAGCTTGGGAACGTCAAATCTCATTAAACTTTCTTAAGCAAAAAAAATTAGGGGATCAAAAATAAATCCCAGATTAGGAAACAGAATGTATATGAAGGAGAAGGTAAAAGAGATTGTATTGCCCAGTACATTCTTAAAATATCTTTTCAGTCCCAAGAGAACTCCTGATCCATTATGGGGCCTTTACAAATTAAATTAGCATTTGTACATTCTACCAAACTATATGCCCACTGTCATAGCTAAAACCTTTTCTTGAGATAGGTTGTCAAGATAGTGAGGACAAAGTGGGTGTCACACAGCTCCAAGGACTCATGGGGCCTTGGGTAAAGGAAAAGGGAAGGCAACCTAAAGAATTGGAATCCTTGAAATCAAGGTTCTCTCAAAAAGCAGAAACACGGGAACCCAGATACATAGAAACAGACTGAAGAATGGGAGGATTAAAGGTAATAAGTAAAAATATGGCTTTCTAAGAAACTTATAGACACTCTCCAATAATTGCATAATTGTGAAAATAATTGTAGAGAATATCAAAGATGTAAATAGCCTTTGTAATTTTTTCTTTGGGGAGGAAGGGAAGGCTCTAAAAACCTCTCCCAGGCTGGAGGCCACAGCAGGTCAATTGTGCAGGGGCTGGATGCAGCGCCAGCTTCCCTTCCCCCGTCGGTCACTGTAACTACTGGCTCTTCGCTTCTTTCTGTGTTCCACACTCTCTCTTCCAACTGAATTTCACTTACTAAAACTGACCATTTTTTGTCTTTATGAATGAGAAGCATAAAAGTCAGATACAACACTCCCCAACTTGATCTAATCAAAGGCATGCCTTCCCCAAATCTAAAATATTTAGCATACTCAACTGCCTATGCTCTGTTGATTCTGGAAGAGACACCAAATGCAGTTCTAAGGCATGAGCTATTTCCTTTCTATCTAGGGTCACTCTTTGGTCTCTTCAGAGTTTCCCTTAACCTTAACTGGGATGATTCATATCCCAAGTAATTTTTCCTTTTTTGTACATTTATTAAGTTATATTTTTTCAAGGAATTTGTCCATATCCCTAATTTGTGTAATTTACTGGCATAAGGTCGACCACAGTATTGCCTGATTATTCTGGAGACATCTGCAGGACCTACACTGTCGCGCTGTCTTTCATTCCTGGCGCTGGAAGTTAAGAGTTGTCTCCTTTCTGACTCGATCAGTTCAGCTAAGGCTTTATCCTATGCTTGTCAAATCCATGTTTAACACAGACTCTTTCTGTTCTCTTTTCTAGTTTGGAAATGCCATTTGGCAGGTGGAGGACGGACAGGACTGGGTGAGGTCAGCATCAGATGAGGAGGGCGGGTGCTGGCAAGGTCAGAGGCAGGGTCTGCTGGCAGGTGAAGGGGCTGATAAGGAGGGAATTCAGTGACTCAGAAACCGGGTGGACGCGGCACATAAGTGTAAAATAGCCACGGCCACACACCCTTCCGCACTTAGCCCAGGGATATTTCCTGGTAATGTATTGTTAAAGGACAATTTCCCAGTGTATTTTGCTGAGGCCTGGGGAGCTATCGTTTATGCTCTACGGCTGTACATTAAACTCACAGGAACCTCAGAAACGTTGAGCTATATATAGTGTGTCTATCTCTTGGGGAGGAAGGGACACAGGACTTAAGACTCCAGAGACAGAGAAAGAGCTACATTTTCAAACCTCTGTTTGTATAAACCACAGTTACCTCTGAGACATCTGAATTATAGTGATTCTTAGTTTCTAATTTTTCACTGTGGCATGCACTATTAATTATTTAATAAGAAAAATGCACATTTTATTACTATGCATGCTGCGGTTTTGTGTACTGGGAAGTGTGCTATACGGCACAGAAAAAATACCAACAAAATGAGTTGTGAATAATAAAAATAACTAAAATAAAATATATAAAATAAATAAAATAATATACGTTTAAGGCCAAGCTGAAAAACAAAGAAGAAAAGCAAAAACTTAAGCTTCTTTTTTAAGAAGATACCAAACTCCCACCCTTTGTCCTCAGGTGAGGCCCAGAATAGAGACCTTGGTCTGTGGTGTCCAGCAGGGGTTTTTGTTTTTTCTTCCCTTCTCACCCAGTAGCGATTTTTCAACAACAGGCTCCCTTGGGTTAGGCAGTGGAAACCACATCTGTGCAGTCTGGAGTTGTGAGCAGATCTGCACCCGAGATACGCAGTGGGACAGAGACAGTTTGTTCGACCTTCAGCAGATCCCTGAGTAGCAAAATGGAAAAATCTCCCCAACGGGAATCTCAAAAAAGGCAAGCAATATGGGCGCAGAGGGTGGGTGGCCCACCCTCTCCTGTTTCCCCGTGTTCTTAATTTGGCCACTTGGGTTTCAAGACTCTCTTGTTCCTGGTTTCAAATGGGAGCTTGGTCTGTCTCTGAATTTCTAAGATAAGATCTTCAAAGTGATAGACGATGCTGAAAGAGAAATGTATTAAGCGATGATACTATGCCATCCAATTCAACGCTCAGCAAGTACACATTAGACTGTCTCTTGGAAAATTCCAACAAGTTGTTCATATATATATACATTTTTTAAGGGCCCTGGACCTCTTCGTGAACCTCATGATGCCATGGACCTTTGCTCCATAAAGAAGGCACAAAATGTGACCTCGGGGGACTCACGAGTCCAAGAACCCAGTGTGGAAGCGGATTCCGGATACATGGTCCAAGGGGCACGCTTGGGGGTCGTGCTCCGCATGGTGTTCCCCACTGATGGCTGTCTCTGGTTTACTGTGTTTTATTCCAGGAGGTCTTCTTGGGCCTCTCAGTGTGTTAATATTCTCAGGGAATCTTCTCCTTATTGTTGCCTCAACTTCTTGGAGCGGAGCTCTGGCCGGGGCAGCGTGGTTTATGGTCACGCCTCCCACAAGGCCCCCAGCGTCCGGGTTTGACAGAAGCCTCGCAAACGCCTTCAGCTGGCAAAGGCACAGCGCAGAGACCCCAGCTGCGAAGGTGCTCCAGGAGAGCGGGCACGTACCTGCAGGGCAAGCGAGCTAATAATATCCCTCCGCCTTGTCTTCAAGGACAGGGGAAGCCAGGGCGGAGACTCTGCAGAGCTAAGGGAAACATGTAACAATCCCAGGGCGGTCCCTTGGAGGAAGACTCAGCTCCCCGGGGCCTCTGGGAGAGGTGCTTCCTGCCGGCCTCGCGCGTCTTCCTGCGGGGAAGGGGTGTCAGGCTCAGCTTTCTCCTGGCCCCGTGGGGTGAGCCCACGTGCTGGGAGGGGGGAAGGGCGGGGTGCAGAGGGGTGTCCTGACATCGGTTCAAACACCCTGCTGCATACCTCACAGCATGAGGCAAAGCCAGACTTTGTTTTAAAATGAAATTTTTACTTTAGATCTTTTTTTCCTTTTTAAGCCAGATTTTTTTTTTTAAGAAAAATTGTTTTATGATGGAAAATTTTGCATCCATCACTAAGGTTCTTCTGATCTGTGCCCACTCTACCATCCAACCCTCCTGCGAGGCTCTACTGGGTTATTGTGAAGCAAGTCCCAAATATCACATCATTTCATCCTTCACCATGTATTCTAACAGATACAGTCATAAAACACATAACTGCGATACCATGGGCATACAAAAACAATAATTACTTAACATTATATAGAATCAAGTGAGGGTTGCCATTTCGTGATTGTTTCATAAATACCTTTTAAAGGTATTTTGATCTAAACAAGTTCCATGTGTTATACTTAACTAATGTCTCAAGTTTTTCTCTTTTTTAAAAACAGAGGCATTTTTAAATGCCTGCCATATTATGCACTGATTTCATTGCATAGCTTAAAGAATTCTTTATACACCTGTCTGGAGGCACATTGCACTGCCCAGATCAAATTGTGGACATTCTCAGCTCCTCCCCACCCCAGCCCCGTGGGAACCTCTGTTTTGGCTTCTGTCAACACAGACTCAGTCGCCTGTTCTTGAACTTAACAGACTCTTCCACACAGTGTGGGCTCTGCGCTGTCTGCACACTCCTGCTCAGTGCCCTGAGACTCACGTGCAATGCTGCAGTTGTCATGTTGTTTGCTTGTGCTGTATTCCATTGGTGAATGCAAAAATTTATTGTGCTGTCTTTATTGATATGGATTGTTTCTGTGCTTAGGCTATTATTAATAATGCTCTTATGAACATGCTTGGCCATGTTTTCTGGTGACATAAGGACTTCTCTATGAAATGTCTGGACAGTAGGTAGGTGCAGTTTAGTCTTTGGAGATACCCCCAAACAGTTTCAGAAGTATCTGATTTCCAGTTGCCCTACATCCTTATAAACACTTGATATTATATTTTTTTTTTTTAAAGCCCCTTTTGATATGTAGAGACAAAGATTTTCTCCTTGGCCAAACTCTAGCCAGGTTCCTCTCAGCCCTCTCCTCAACTAGGCCTCAACCTTGGCCTATGAAGACTTAAACAAACACTGACATAGTTTCTAGCAGCTCTAGGCCACATCCTCAAGATGATCCTAGGTATCCCTTACAGTGTCTGCCTGAAAAAACTCAAGGATGACACAATATTTGTTCCAGCCAATACCTGAGGACAGGGCCTCCGCTCCTAGTCCCCGTCCCAGAAGGAGTGTGAAATCCTAACTTTGATGATTGCAGGTGGCAGACCCAGTTGGCTGAATCACATTCACTCCGACTAACCCTTTATGATTTTCCACTTTCCTAACACTACGAAGGCCCCACCCGCCCCCTCCCTACTCCCTCATTCTCCCTTTGAAGTGCCAGTTCACCTCTGTCCACATCGAAGTTGCATTCCATTCCTGCTGGGCTCTTTTCACTACTGCCATAGCCATGACTCACGAAAATCTGTCCGTAGCCTTCAGCTAGTGTCCGGCCTTATCTTTGACAGTAACAGTATCTCACTGTGGCTTTACTTCACGTTTTCCTAATGACTAATGATGTTGAGCATCTCTTCATATGAGATTGCTGGCTATTTGGATGTCCTCTTCTGTGAAATATCTATTCAGGTTATTTTGCCCATTTTTTTTAAGTTGAGTTTTCTGTTTATTAAGTGTTGCTATATATGTATAACAGGGTTTTTCCCCCCCCTAAAATGGCATGTGAGGAATAAACTATCCATAGAGGACAAGAGTAGAATAAACTGTCCATTCCTGGACAGTTTAACAGTGAAAGAATGATGATGAAGCATAATGAAAATGTTAAAAATTTTGAGGATTTACAAAGGATAGATTTATGCAATAGGTCTTTTGTTGCTTTCCACAAGAAATCTGTTCCTTGGTAACAAGATGAGCATAAAAATAATAAAATAGAAATGACTCAGTCACTTATGAGAATGATGGAAAATTGATAATTATTGTGAAGATTATATACTAATGTATAATAACAGACAGTAAATAAATAAAAAGAGTAAAAATTTGGAGAGGAATCTTATGGCTTCTATGTAAAATTATTCCTAGAATATTCTACTCTTTCTACACCATGGTAAGGCTCACACCAACACATGACATGAAATAGTCATATTTTATCCAATCAGTTTTAAATATTTAGGGAAGTTCTTAAGAATCTCTTTAATGATGGCCTTTTTGTGTGTAAGATTTCAAATGATCACTTCCTTAAGCTTCCTTATCTGCATGATATGGCCCGTTCCCACCTTCCCACTGCAGTCTGTCCCTGTCTCCTTTTGAGGCTGACAGCACAGTTGAGGGCTCCCACAATGGCATGTCCCACTGGGTGTGGAACTTCCTGCCCCAGGGGCCCTGCCTTTCCTGAAGGAAAAGTGAGGCCATCCCAAGGGGAAGGAAAAGGTGTGCAGAGCTGGTGGAATGGCCCACTCCCAGGGACATCCATGCAGGGGGGCCCAGCTGGGGAGCCATCCTGAAGGCTTCTGATGGGGACAGTCCAGCCACTATGCCACTGTGGCCACGGCCACCCCAAGGCAGTACCAGCTGCAGATGGCTAAGTGGGGGACCATCAGAGCAGGGTTGCAGGGGGTCTTGCAGCCTGAAGGGCCTCTTCTCTGCCAACCTGCTCAACCCCCATGTTACCTGGGGTGGGTGTGACTTGAAGGACATGGAAGGAAGAGAAGTGGGTTAAGGAAGGAGAAAGTGTTTGGGACAAGAAAAGAAAGTCCCCAGAACACAGAGTCCACAGCGGTGTGTCAAATAACCAACCCCCAAGCCATTGGGAACCAGCTTTTCTTATGACATGGGAGCTGGTGTGCTGGGTCCAGGTCTGCCTTGCTGAGATCTGCCAAGACAGGACAGGATCCCAGAGCTGCTCTGGGATCTTCACTGGGCCACATGACCTTAGATAAGATGTTTAACTTCTCTGCAGGTCACTTCTATTTGTGACATGCTCATGAGCTGAATCACTGCAGGCTGAATCTCAGCAGTCCGATGACAAATGTCTGGCTCAGAGAAGGTACTTGGTGAATAGGAGATGCTATTGATCTGTCAGTAGGTCAGGAAACAGCTAGAGAATACACAGTTGCCTTCCTTATGGAGGATTTCCTTTTTGGGGTAAGCCCTAGTCACCTACCTGACTTCCCTGGGGAAGGCGTCAGGTCCAGCTCTGAGAGGTCCCTGCAGCCACCCCTCCTTCCACTCAGCAGGGTGGGCACCTACGAGGTACATCAGGCCATGAGGTGGGGCCAGCCTGGGCCCATCAGGAGCTGGGCGATGTCCTGTCACCTGTAGAGAGCACCAGAATGCAGTGGTCCTTGTCTGGGGCTTCATGTCAACCAAGACAAGTAAGTAACAATTCTGGCTAAAACCAATGAGTCACTTTATATTTTTTAAAGTTGATTTGTAAAATATCTGTGACATCACTTAATTTATTAGGCAATCCAACTGGCATGGTTGATTTGATAATTTTTCCTTAATATTGTTTCTTTAGAGCTGTACTCATAGGTTTAATTTTATCTTATTCTTTTCCTGCTCTAAGGAATATGTAAGTAAGAAAACGGTGTTCAGACCCTTACCTGAATTAGTTCAATGGCCATTCCTTTATTCCATTGCTCATTGTTTTAGCCCACAAATCCTTACTGGACACACCTGTGGCCCAGGTGTTGGGCTTGTAACTGTGGACTCAGGACATGCAGGTCCCTGAAGGCAAGGAGCCTATGAACTTGTGAGGGAGATCACTAAACATGACACCACATTAGGACTGGGTTGTGCTCAAGGGTGTCCCCTACAACAGTTAGAGTGAAAAGACTAGGAACAGTCAGTGCTCAACTGTGGGCTAGTCATACACACACTACTAGGAAGCAGTTAAAATGAGTAGAAGGGATTTAGATACAGTGACGGAGAGAGACTCTGAAACACAGGGCATAATATTCTCTGCAGTAAGAATATGTGTGTGTGTGTGCACCTGTGCGTATGCATCCTGCATTTATGTCTTAGTCCGTTTGTACTACTATAAGAGAGTACCACAGATTGGATAATTTAGAAACAGAAATGCATTGGCTCACAGTGCTGGAGGCTGGGAAGGCCGGTATCAAGGTGTCAGCTGGTTTGGCGATTCTGACTCCAAATGGCCCCTTGAATGCTGCATCCTCTGGAGGGGAAGAACACTTTCTCACTTGGTAGAAGGCAAAAGGGGGCCGAACTTGCCCTTTAGTAATGGCATTCATCCCATCCATGAGGGCAGAGCCTGCATGGCCTGATCGTCTCTTAGAAGTCATATGTCTAATACTGTGACAATGGCAATTAAATTTCAGTATGAATTTTGGGAAGGCAAACATTCCAAAGATAGCAATGTATATGAATACCTTGTAAAAATATTAGTTTTTTGCACTGTATATATTGTTTGGAAACTTAATTATTATGTAGCTATAGATGCAAGTACAGGTACGGGTGCAGGGATGCGTAAACACAGCAAAAGTCAGGGAGAGAATGCTTGCACAGTTAGGGGAGGAGGGTTGGGATTAGGTTTGTTTTCAACAGGGAATTTACTCTTCACAAATGTTTAAATATTCACAGAGAGAATGTATGCTTGTATTATTTGTGTAACTAAAAATAGATTTTAATTGGGTATTTTCATTTTGGGAAAACAAAAAATGGAATTAAAGAGACAGACTATTTTAAGAGGCCCATGTCACAAATGGAATAAGAACATTGCACAGATCTTTTTTTTTTTTATTTCAGCATATTATGGGGGTACAGATGTTTAGGTTACATATGTTGCCCTTGCCCCCCACCGCCAAGTCCGAGTTTCAAGCGTGTCCATCCCCCAGATGGTGTGCATTGCACTCTTTGTGTGTGCATATACCGGTCTCCTCCTTCCCTCTCCCCCCTCCCCCCGCCTGACATCCAATAGATGTTATTCTTATATGTGCACTTATGTGTTGATCAGTTAATGCCAATTTGATGGTGAGTACATGTGGTGCTTGTTTTTCCACTCTTGGGATACTTCACTTAATAGGATGTGTTCCAGCTCTTTCCAGGAGAATATAAGAGGTGCAATATCACCATTGTTTCTTAAAGCTGAATAGTACTCCATGGTATACGTATACCACATTTTATTAATCCACTCATGTATTGATGGACACTTGGGTTGTTTCCACATCTTTGCAATTGTGAATTGTGCTGCTATAAACATTCGGGCATTGCACAGATTTTAAAGAGTATTTTATGTGATTTTTTGGTTGATGTATAACTTCCCATTCATTTACTCATTCATTCATTTATTCATTTAGGTTTATCAACCTCACTTCTACAAAATATTTGAGGCTTCTTACAAAATTCTACATATGTAAGACCTTATAATTCAACATCAGAATAAAACTATTGTGTGTGTATATTATTATACACACACACACATACACATACACACAGAAAAGGCAGATGTCACTAGACACTGACTGAATCCAGAGTTTGGGTTTCCTGGTAGTTAAAAGATAACTTCCTGTACTGATATCACCACAAAGAACACACATACAATGTGGTATGTTTTTTTTACAAAACATTGAAAAACACCTGTATGTGCTCTGAAAGAAAAAAATATCTTTTTTCCAGTCACACAAAACTTAATATCCCTAGAAAATTCAATGCACATTACTACTGTGATGAATATTTTGTTTTTCTTTGTGAGTCAGACTTAGGTTCTTAGATAAAATAATTATTAACAACTTTCTTACCTACACAAATATCCAGTGGGACATCCAAAGTTATGTGGACTAGGCACGAATGTTTATTGATGTGGGACTGTCTCATGCATTGAAAAGTATTTGGCATTTCACTAAAGCCAGTATTTCTTCCAATCTGTTACAACCAAAACCAAAACCACTTCCAGAAATTTCCAAAACATCTCCAGGAGAGGGGTACTGTTTCCACTGACGACCCCTGAGTAGCTCATGCAACAGCATTAACTCCGTGTCTCAGATTGAGGTTCTCCAAGGTGCTGTGTGCAGGGGTGTGTGGGGATGTGATTCCAGAAAATGGGGGTGGGAGGAGAAGGTCTTTTCAAGGTCACCACTGTGAGCCACAGGGTCTGGATTCGACTGGGACTTCCCAAGAGGAATGTCGCCAGAATGGGACAGGAGGCAGGAGCACTTATCTACCAACTCCAGGACCCCAGTGGTCGAGGGTTACCTTAGGGTAGGTTTGTCACACTTTTGGGCTCACCTGTGGGCAATGCCTGGGGCACTGAGACAGCGTGGCATGAGTCCAAGCCCACACAGAATTGTGCACGCTTGTGGCAGGAGGCTGAGAGGATGTGAATCAGGGAATAAGGCATCTGATAGTCAAGGTGGTGGCACTTCTTGGGGAGGCAGGCCGATGACCTAAGAAGGCCTCAGATGTCCTGCCCACTCAGCTTAAAACCACCTCAGAGAGTCTTTGGAGGGCCATCTAGTTGGCAAATGTGAAAATCTGGAACATTTCAGACCCGAATCAACACACTGCCCAGACTACAATCACTGGGATAGATCCCAGCCACATCTTTAAAGGCAGAAGGTTGGTCTATTTAATGGATCAGTTTTCTGCTGTCCACATGCACCGTCGGCAGGCTTTTGTTTCTTGTCTTCCTCGTCCATCCTTTGTTCCTGAAGAGAAATTCCTTTCCCAAATCATTCCCAGGGTAACATGAGCACTGGTACCTGAACATCACTGTCACCTGCCAGTTCACATGGGATTTGGCTGGTCTGTGGTTGGAAAAGGCAAGGTGTGGAGTGATCTTTTCTCTCCCCTCAACTGGACTCTGAGATGCAGAAACCAGGATGTTCACGTGTACGGTAGAAAGTTCATGGAACGGCAGCAACCACCTGGAGCCCTGGTCCTCAAAGCCACTTCCTGACCCTCCATCCATGAAGATGCCGTGCTAGTTAACATACCTGTGGTCTGTGGGGGCCTGCACCTCTAGACCCAGCGTGAGATGACACTGCCCTCAGGTTCGCTGCCCTCCAGCCATGCTCTGAGAAGACAAGGAAGGACGGGCCGTGCCGAGGTCAGCAAGGCTTCGTGAGTGGCAGTCTCCCAGTTTGCTCTGGGATCATGCTGGGCAGATGAGGAACTTGATGGCTGCCCACAGAAGGACGCTCTGTGTGTCCCCACATCAGGGATCTGGCACTCGCTTACTTCCAGATACCCAGATACCCAGATACCCTCTGAACCTCCAAGTTGAACTTAGCAAACTTCTATTGGGCACTGTCTTGGTTCCAGTCCCCTTAAAGCAGATCCCCAGACTACTCTGGAAAGTGATCCTGGGGTCCAGGGAGGAGGCAGGACTGTACAGAAAAGGCAGGGGCCGATGGAAGGGAGCCTTATGGAGCTCATCGCACCATAAGAGGCTGGGCTCAGACCCGCAGGGCACCCGCTAGAAACCAGAGGGAGCCTCCCACTGGAGACACAGGAGGAGAATATTTGTCCATTGTTTCCTGTCCCCATGGGTCAAGGGTTGCCTGGGGACTAGTTCCCTCCCACTGTAGCTGCCAGCATGGCAAGTGGCCCCACAGTCATGCAGTTAGTTCTTACCAGAGCCGATGTGTACCTGAATTCCCTTGAGTGATTACGATGCTGTGCATTTGCTTTTTTTTTTTTTTTTTTTGAGTGCATGGCCTGCGCTAGGTTTATAGGACATGTGATTCTCATTATGTCATTTTTTATAGAGGAGGAGGTGCACGCAGTCTGCATTTGCAGGTTTATCCTCTGTAAAACGCCAGAGAGGGTGACGGGGAGGTGCTGGAGGCAGGCTGAAGTTCCCTGTGGTCTCCTGCTGCCGTAAGCCCAGCAGACTTAGTCAGGAAGAGTCAGAGGTCAGCACGTGTGGCCCCTGGACACTTCCTACAGCTCTGTCCTCTGCTCCTGTCAAGGTTTTCCTGAGACTTGGGACGCCCCTTACTTTAACCCTGAGTCTTTCAGGGACTTCCTTGGTTCTGAGCCTCCTTCTGGCCAGAAAAGCATGCCAGGTTCTTCTCCATCCATCCCCACTCCCCATGTACCAAAACTTAACTGTCCTGACGGCCATTTCACCTTTTCTTTTTGAGAGAAATAGCCTCAGGAGTAGGTCAGAATTAAAGTGACTTAGTGTGATGCTTTATCAGCCAAATGGTGCTGAAACAACTGGATATCCTTATGTAAAAAAAAAAAAAAAATGAATCTAGACACAGAACTTATACCTTTTACAAAAATGTACTCAAAATAGATCGTAGACCTAAATGTAAAATATAAAACTATAAAAATCATAGAAAATAACATAGGAGATAATCAATGACCTTGGGTATAGTGATGACTTTTTAGATATAACACCAAAAATACAATCCATACTAAAACCTTTGCATAGATATTCATGGCATCTTTATTCATAATTGCTAAGACCTGGAAGCAACCAAGCTGTCCTTCAGCAGATGAATGGATAAACTATAGTACATTCAGGCAATGGAATAATATTCAGCACCAAAAACTAAAGAGCTACCAAGCCATGAAAAGACATGGAGGAAATGTAAATGCATATTGCTAAGTGAAAGAAGCTAATCTGAGGCTACATACTTAATGATCCCAACTATATGACATTCTGGAAAAGGTAAAGCCATGGAGACAATAAAAAGATCAGTGGTTGCCAGGGGTTAGGGAGGCAGAAGGAATGAGTAGGCAGAGAACAGAGGATTTTTAGGACAGTGAAAACTATTCTGTAGGATACTACAATGGCAAATACATATCTAAACATTGTCAAAATCCATGAAATATACAACACCCAGAGTGACCCTACTGTAAACTATGGGCTTTGGGTGAAAATGATGTGTCAATGTAAGTTTGTGGACTGTAACACATGCACCGCCCTGGTGGGGGATGACAGTGGGAGAGGCTGTGCACGTGTCGGGGTAGGGGATAATATGGGATCTCTCTGCACTTTCCTATCAATTTTTCTATGAGTGTAAGACTGCTCTAAAAGATAAAGTCAATTAAAAAAATAGTAGCTCAGCCCTCTCATTTTAAGCTTAAAGTAACTACCAGCTGACAACCCAGCCTCATATTTTATTGAGAAAAATGGAAGCAATTCATCAATTGATAACAGCCTTGAAGTCCCATCACATATCTACCAACCTACTGGCACCTGGGCCTTTTCTTTTTCATCCTCCTCTTGTTACCTGGGGTGGCCTCATGGAAGTCAGCCCCTTCATACCTGCCCTGGACCACATCTTTTCTCATGTCCCCAAGGAACTGCCCTCCAGCAGTTGTCCCCTTCCTTCTAAATCAACAAACTTCTCTCTTTACTAGATCACAGCATTAGCAGATAAACATGTTCTAGTATCTTCCATCTGGAGAACACTTTTTTCATGGCCTCAGATCCCTCCCAGGCCAGCGTTGGTTCTTCACTCTCTACATCATTTCTTCTATAGGGTTCTCTCTGGTCATTTCCTTGCACATTCTTCTCTCAGCTCAGTCCATCACTCCATCAGGATTCTTTTAAGGGACACCAAGACATCCGTGTTTCTAAATTCAACAGCCACTTCTCCATGATTCCACATAATCTCAGTGACAATTAAGCAGCTACTCAGCATCTACCTCCTTCCTGAAACACTTTCTTCTCTTAGTAGTCCTTCTGCCTCCTTGAGTACTTTTCTTTAGGCTCTCCTCTCCTCTAAGTGCTGAAATGCTCTTCCCCAGGCACCCTTTTTCCTTTATCTAGGCATTCTTTCTAAATGGCAATATTCAGGCCTGTGACTTCAAATCATCTACATGAAAAGACTCCAAATTTACACCTGCCCCTGTGACCTAATCTCATACATCCAACTTTCCATGGGTGTCTACAGGGAATATGTCTGTAACAGCTCAAACAGAACTCCCTGTGTGTTCCCCAAACCACCTAGAATCTCTCTCATCTCATCTCTGTGAACAATATCTCAATTGGATTAATTCTTGCTGAAGCCAAATGTCTGCACAACCTCTTTGAATTCTCTTCTTTCATACCAGTGTGGGCCTTCCTTATTCTACACATAGATATCCTAGATCCTTCACTTCTGTGGATTCTCACCACACTTGTCCAAGCTTCTAGAACATTCTGTCTGGGTGAGTCTGTAGTCTCCTAACCCATTTCCTGATCCAGCCCTCACTCTACATTTTATTCCCCACAGAAAGCCAAGCATGGGTCACATTAATTTTCTCCTTCAGACCTTCCAATGACAACGTCCCATTGCTTAGAATACAGTCCCAGCACCTGACCTAGGTTCACATCTCCTACTTGCCCTCACCCTTGCCTGTACTTTTATCCTTGTCTCCTGTTGCTCCGCCGCCATGTTTCAGCCTCAGCAGCCTCTCACACAACAGGGCCATGCTTGTCTCCAGGCTGGACACTAGCTATTTCCTCAGCAGGACTGCCCTTGACCTTGACCTTTACAGAGCAGGATTCTTCTCATTGCTCAGATCTTAGCTTAAATATAAAGTCATCTGTGAGGCAACCTGTTCAAAGTTGCTGCCCAAACACGGCCACTTTCCTCCATCTAAAGTTTCTAGATAGTCTTTTTCATTCTCTCTCTCTGTCTTTCTCTCTCTCTCTCTCTCACACACACACACACACACACACACACACACACACTCACTTTTTCTATTGTTGTAGGTCTTCTTCACTGCTGTATCTCAGTTTCTAATAAAAGTGTCTAGCACATAGTGAGTGCTCAGTAAATATTTCAAATATTTCTGAATAAATAAATGGATGGTACAATGGAGTGACTTGCCCCCCATTGCTCAGAGAGCGGCAGAGCAATGTGAGTTTACAACCCTTGACTCTTTGTACATTATGCTATCCTCCAGCTAGGAAGAGTGTCAGTGCCATACTTTTTTTTTGAAATACTATTTGGCCATTAAGAAGAAGGAAATTCTGTCATTTGTGACAACATGGATGAACCTGGGGAACACTATGCTATGTGAAATAACCCAGGCACAGATAAACAAAGACTGCATGATTTCATTTATTAATATACTTGGAATCTAAAAAAGGTAGACTCATTGACATAGACAGTAGAATGGTAGCTACCAGAGGTTGGAGGACAGGGGGAGGAGTAGGGAGATATTGATCAAAGGTGCAAAGTTTCAATTAGGAGGAATAAGTTCTTGAGATCTATTGCACAGCAGGGTGACAATACTTAATGATGTATATTTCAAAGTAGACAAGAGAATAAACTTCAAGTGTTATAACTCTTAAAACCCAATGACAAATCCAAGTTCAAGTTGAGATGTGTTTGGGGGCCAAAAGCAGGTGCAGGGCCATTTTACACACCACACAGCAGGGCTCTGTCACTTGCAGGTGACCATGCATTCAGATGATTCCTTCATTTTAGAAATCAAATAAATCTCAATAATAAGCCTGTTTATCCATAAAGATCTAGTTTTTACATTCTAACAGTGCCTTTTGTGCACATTTAAACAGAATAAGTCTTTTAAAACTGATTTCATAACATTGCTAAACAAGCAGATTGCAGAGATACTCACAGTTCTCAGACGCATGAGTTTCTCTGCCTGGGGATCACAGAGGCACGACTTGGTATTCCAAGCACTTCCCAGCTGCAGGTTCATCACCTTCTCCTCCCTGAAAAGGCATTTGCAATTCTGGACAGACACAGAAATGTGGTAAGCATTTACCACATCTTTAGTTTCCTTTATTTGAGGCAAGAATTCATTCCGTGGCCAGATGCCATGGGTTACTCATTCTGTACATTATAGTGCACTTCATGGAACACAAATGAAACTTTTATGAAAGTGTTTATAGGATGTGAATGCTAAAAAGCCCCACTTACATCTTAGAGATGCCAAACAGCCTGGAGTCACGCCAGTGGTGAGTGCTGATTGGAGCTGATTGGGTTTTGACAGCCTCTCCAACCATCTGCAATGGAAACCGTGTCAGAGGAAACCTTCCACAGACACCTGGGAGCTGCCTCGGTTCCTTGGATTTGTTTGCTATTTTTTTTCCTTTCATAAATTGTGCAATGCCTCTTACCAAGCAATGATTAGTGAATGCACTTGTCATTATTTTATCTCACTAATAGTGGGAGTTAAAAAAAGAAATTGTTCTCCCTACCTTCCCCCCTGACTCTAATGTCCACAATGCCTTGGCCTTAATACCAGCCTACAATCCTAAAATGATATCTGGTACTTGTTCAACAGGTTTTTTTGTTGTTGTTGTTGTTGTTTTTTGTTTTGTTTTGTTTTTTACTGGTAGAATAAATTACGGAAAATTTTAATGGCTTTTGGATAATGAAGTTAAGGATAACTTCCATGTTTTATTTTTTTCTGAAGTTTCCTAAACCTTGAGAACTTTAGGAGAAATAATAAAGGTAATGGTAATACGTCACATTGTCCTCATGCTCTTTGATTTTCAAGGTGAGCCCACATATGATTTTTTATTTCATCAATGAGGAAATCAAAGATGAGGACACGATTTGTACCTGGTCAATAGCATAGACCGGAACAGGGTGGGGCTCACGTTCAGATTCTCTGACTTCGGGTTGGATGTGCTTCCTCCCATGGCTTTAATCGCTCAACCTGCATCTAAAGGACCCCTGTCTCAGTTTATCTGCTCGCTAACGGGCCTGACCTATTAGTGTGGGAAACCAGCTCAGGGTCAAGGTTCTTACAAGCCCCTCTCCCCCTGCTTCTCACCCAATTCCTTGCTGAGACTTGATTTCCTAATTAGAACTTTCTTAGTTGACTGACGTTTCTGATTCCTTTTTTATGATGCAAGTACTCTGGGGAAAGGTCACACATGGCATTCAGATGCTAGAATCCAAAGCCCAACCAGGAGCTGTGGGGCCGCCCTGTCTGAGGTTGGGTGCTGCGATGCGTCTCTCTCCAAATTTCTCTCCAACTCTACTTATTTCTTTTCCTCCAGACCCCTCCACCTATTGAAGCACATGGAAAACCCTTTTCTAAATTTGGAAACGGTCGCACTAATGTTTGAAAGGGTAGAGAGTTTTGTCTCAATCCTGGCAAGCTTTCATTCTTTAGATGCCTATGAGGATAATAAAAAGAAAGTTTCAGAAACAGATGAACTTGTTTACGGAAAAAGCTCCAAACAGGAGGTTGGCTTTAGAAAACATTTCATAGAGATATTCAAGGAGCCTAGGAGATTTCCCCTCCTTTATTTTTCTTGGTTCTGAAAAATAGGATAAAAAATAGGGGCTTCGTTTAAATCCCCCAACACCGTCAGAGACACTAAATCCAAAGACGATCGCTGCATTCTTTGCTTTGCTGTAAGGCTGAGAGATTTTTCTGTCTCAAGATCTTTTGTGGCTTCTTTATTAAACTAGCTGAAAGTATGAAATGGGGGCTGGGGAGCAGTTTCTTGAACTTCTTGGCTTCAGTTGTGACCCGTTTGTTTTGTTTTGGTTAAGGACAGAAAACCTTAGTTTGGATATCTTCGCTCGACATGCTTTATGCTGGTAAAGGTCACTGCCCACTGCTTGCCATGCCCTGTGGGAACTTCTCCATCTCATCTCTCCTCGCCTTTCTGAGCGTTCACGTGGTTACCCACCTGTCCCTCCAGACCTGAGTTCCACCGCCTTGTGCTTTCTCATTTTGGGGGGTGGGAGTGTCTGCTGAGCCCTCCTTCTTGGTTCTGTGAACCAAATCTTGCCAGCCTTGCATGCAAGTGTCCTCCAGGCTCTGTCGGTGCTGCATGTCTTACTGCATTGCCTATCTCTTCGTGACCACGGCACAGGTCATCACCCCTACTCCTGCATTCTGGGGTGTCCACAAAAGCACCTCTCCCATGCAGCATGGGAACCCACTCTTCAGGCCTCTGGAACAGCTCCTGGAGCTTCCCTGGTTGCTTAGAGCAGAATTCATTATCCCAGTCATCAAACAGGTTGCATCAGGTGAGTTTCAGGGCTCAATGGCCTCAGCTGCCCCTTATACCTCAGTCCTTGATCACGTGCTCAATGGAGACCACCCCCCACCGGCTGCATCTGTGGTCATCTGACAGCTCTCTTGGGCTCCCCTGGACTGGGTTTTGGTATAGACTCTGTTGCACCCACCATGGAAGAATTACAACTTCTCCATCACCCAACTCAACCAGCTCTCACCCACGAGGGCTCTGCCCCAGCCCCCTTCTCTGGACCCCAAGGGGCTGAGGGACTCAGACCACACCACGGGATGCAGGATTTGGCTTCCCAGAGGCCTCCTGGAGCAATCAGGTAACACAACCCTGAGGAGCAGGGGAGTTAATGACCCTAGAGCAGAAGTTGGCCAGTGAGAGAAAGGAGGTAGAAAGGACCCACGAAATGAACTTCTCTCCTTCCCTGTCCTCAAAGGCTCTCTCGAGACAAGAAAGTTCCACTTGGTTGGTCCAGAACTGAAACTGAGCCATCAGGCATTCTCGATCCTCCCAGCGATGCACTGCCTTTCCTGGGCTTCTCGCTTCTGCCTCCCTTTGCTCTCTTTTCACTCCTGCTGTGCTGGGATTGCACTTCCCTTGAAGCCTGGTTTGTTAGCTGAGGTCAGGTTTCTGAGCAATCAGAGACCAAGGTAAAAAGTCTGGTTACTGAACTAAATCAAATGCACCCCAGTTCCAAAGTATCCTAAGCCAGACACCTGGGAGATACTCCAGTCTTCTCTCCATGTGCTGATCATACCTGTCAGTCACCACATAACTTTCCGTCCCAATTCCTAAACATCTGGGAAGCCCCTGGTCTCTTTTTAATTATCATGCTCCTACCTTAGCCCCAGAAAATAAAGTGGGGGGCTGGATCTGTCTGCTTTGCCTCCTGCCTCCAGGCCATCCCACACACATTCTCGAGAGGGGCTTTCTGAAATGCAAATCCAGCCATCTGCTTGCTCTGCTTACAGCCTTCCCTGGGTTCCCACCACTGTCCTGGGCCGGATTCACATGTGTTAGGATGAAGGCCTTGAAGATCCATCTTCTTCAGCTCCACCTTCTGGTCTTTCCCTCCCCAAACTTCTCCTCCGTCACCTCACTAGCTCCCAGGCTACACCCTGGTCTCTGACACCTCCTTGCTGCAGCCGGGCCCTCCAGCAACAGACACCGAGCCAGAGTCCTGGGGGAAAGCTATTTATCAGGGATAGGTTGTCAGATAAAATGTAGAATATCTAGTTAAATTGAATTTGACATAAACAAAGAATAATTCTTTGAAATGTAAGTATGTCCCATGCAATATTTGAAAAATAATTATATGCTAATGATCCCCTGTGTATCTGAAATTCAAATTTATCTAGGCACGCTGCATTTTTATTTGCTAAACCTGGCAACCCCAACTAGGGATCCATGCCTGTGGAGGGAAGGAGGGAGCAGAATCAGGCAGAGGAAGAACTTGAACGTGATGCAGGATTGGCAACGTCCTGGCTGGCCCCACAGGGAGCTCCGAGCTGCGTTAGCTGTCAGAGTAGCCAGTTCCTGTCAAGACAGCCAGGCCTGGACACCTGCCTTGTGCATCCACTGTGGCAGGAAGTATCCTGCAGCTCAGGCCAAGCCGCTGGAGCAGGCAGCTGCTGACCAGGCACTGCAGCTGGGAAGCAGGTCCTTCCCTGAAGGGGAATCTTTGCATCCACCATACTTTGCCTTTGCTGTTGTTCCTCGGATTTCTTCCCTACTTTCTCACCTGGTCTACTCAGTCTTTTAAAACACCGAGGGCACTTGTTCTGACACTGTCTGCACATTACATATAGTTAATCATTCTCCCTTCTGTGCTACCTAGGGACGTGCTTCAACTGTTCCCCTTATTTCACCGAGTCATCCTTTACTTGCCTATAACCGTCACCCCTGATGGATGGTTAAGCTCTTCCATAGGCTATACGCTGTCTTTTTCATTCAGAAAGTATTTGCAGACACTAATCACGAACCAGACAGTACATCAGGCACTGGGGTACTACTGGGAACAAGAACAACTCATTCTGGCCCATCCTGACCTCAGAATTAGGTGGGAGATGCACTTAATTTAGACAGAAAGCTATGATATTGTGATGGGTGTCTTACCTTGAGTTCCTCCAGGAGCCAACCCTGAGACAAGGATTTGGTGCATTAGGTTTATTTGGAAGCTGACTCAGGAAAGCCTGGAAGTGAATGAGGAGGGTAGACAGGAACAGGAAGGCAGCCAGTATGGGGTGTGCTATCAAGCAATTACCACTGAGGACACCTGGAGCCCTGTAGACCAGGTATCTTTAGATGAATCCCACCGGAGGGGCAAGGGAGCAGGGGCATTTGTCCACCATGCCTGTCAGCCACTGGGGAGAGCTGCAGTGTGTGTGTGGGCGGGGAGGGCGGGTAGGTACTAATTCTCTAGCACTTCCAGTTTGGGACCCATGGGCTCTGGCCACCAGATAGTGTTTAGACTGTTAGAGATCAGGCCACCGTGAACTGCACTGGGAAGGCCTGAGGAGCTATGGATGGGCCACCAACCACTGATGCTATGACTGAGAAGACCAGAGCAGAATGAATCAGAGTCTCCAGGCATAACCCAACCTAACCCAGATCAGTGGGGAGGTGTAGAAGGAAAGGGGGTGGGTTCCAGGAGAGGAAGCGACACGTGCCAAGGCTCAGAGACAAGAAAGAGCTGGACTGAAGGGGAGAGAAGGAATTCGAGCACCTGCCACACAGGTTGCAGGGAAGCACTGTGAGAGGGAAACAGATGCTGGGAGGCTTTGAGATACATGTCACCTGTCTCCGAGGTTTGACTTTCCTGACCATCTGAAGTCCTTGGGTGACTCATATGAAGAGAATTCTGTTTGCTAAAGGGTCTCAGACAATTTTGTTGATGTCATAGCATCTATAGCAACACTAGCTTCAAATGGAACATTCCAAATAGGGTTCAAGTAGAAAGAAAAAGTTCTTCTTCAATATGGGCAACACTGACTGTCATTATCACAGAGAAGCCCACCAGCCCTGGAGCCCTTGCCCTATAACTCAAAGGTGAAAGCTGGGCCTGAGATTAGCCCTCCAGACTCCTCTGGCCATGTTGGAACATGCCCTCCCACACGTAGGGTTCTTGCCCATATCTAGGCTCATGAGGTCAACTGAGTACTCAGTCGGATCCTACACATCAAAGGCAAATATTTTAACATGAAGAAAAGGACATATGGAATGAGAAAAAGAGCCTGCAACATTGCTGGCTTCTGGAGGGCAATGGGAACAGGGCCAGCTCTGACCCCAACATCCTTACCACTCAAACCGGAATTTCAAAATCATTCCCAAGTAGCAGTCAACCTTATCCTCAACCTTAAGGAATTTAGACTGTAGCTCAGGGTCAGTGGTAAAAGATGTCTAGAATGCTGAGAAAAATGGTTCACTTGCATATACTCAGGAGGTATACTGAAGTGAATGGGCATGATGATGATTATTTTTTAATGAAAACCAGGAAAATTATCCTCTGTCATATGTACCCACAGAAGGAGGGACTTGGATTCTTTTCTTGCTTGAGATCCCCTCTTGGAGCCCCCTCTTTGCACTGTGTGGGTTCATGCCACCTCTTGGTTTGTAGCTTGTATGTCCTCCTCACCTAAGGGAGCCTTACTGCCAGTCCTGTGGTGTAGGGAGAAACTAGAGTCAGTAGATTTGGGTTCAAGGTCTGACTTGGTTGCTCAGACCTCGGAAATTTACTCAGCCCTATGAAAATCACTTGGCCCTTCAAAGGCCCAGTACTCACATCTTTAAATAGGGCATGAAGTAATGCCTCCTTTGCATTGCTGTTGTACATTCCATCTTGTCTGGGTACATAACTGGCACAAATCCGGCTCCAACACTGATATCTGCTGAGCTGTGGGCAAGTTACTAAGACTCTATCAGGTTCAGCTTCCTCGCCGCCTACCTTGGAGGACTGTTACGAGGAACAAATAAGATAATAGAAGTAAAGGACTAAGCATGGGCCAAGTGCCCCCCAAATAGCCACATGAACCTATTTTTAGTTAAATGAAGATGCATACTGTGGCTGCTCAGTAAGTGTGCATGCATTTGTCTGCCTAGACTCTCACTGATGGACACTGGGCACCTTTTCAGCTAGATTCCTAGTTGCAGACAACAGTGTATAGACGCTCCAGTGAGTTTGAGCAGAAAGGGATTCAGTAAAGGGTATCAGGATGCTCACAGACCTCTGGGAAGTCAGGTATTTAGGTGCAGATGCTACTCAGCCATTAACAGGGTATCCGGAGATGCAAGGAAACCTCCCACCAATCTCAGCAGAGGTGCTGCTACCTGCTACTCAGTACCCA